>JAGFPH010001537.1:68824-91067 GCA_018207615.1 Philaenus spumarius | reverse complement strand
ATTCTGGTGAAGTGGGCCGCCTTAAACCCTTCATCTGTCTGGTCCAGGCAATAGATTTAATTATTTTGTGTTACTTATCATGTACTAAATATCATATTATTTATATATATGTTTTTTTTTAAATTGCTGTTACTGATACGGATGATTTTTTTTATTTTGAACATTTTGGTTTCATATATTCTTATTACTATTGAATTTTGTAACATTCTAATCAAACGCCTACACAATATTTTCATCACAGCACTATTTAATTATAAACACTGCTCAGAAATAAGTTATTTCTCATATTTTTAAGTACTGGCTTATAGAAGAAGGACCCCAACTTATCACTGAATACTCTACTGGAACTAATACGTGTGTAAATGGAAATATCTTACTATAATTGATATGGACAAATACCTGCAGTCTACCGAGGAAAATTAATTTAAGATATCAAAGTGCTACACAAGCAAACTAATTCAAACACTATCCGTGTATCTTCTTAGACATATTATAAAACAAATACCATTAACTAATGATCAAGCTGTCACAGTTATAAAATCTAAGGCCACAAAATTATAGTTGAAGATGAAATGACCTTTTCCTCGATGTTTCAAAATATGTTTTCAAACATTAAGCTACATCATTTAGTTTTATTGTTAGTTATTTGTACATTTGCCATAATTTCTGTATTAAAATCAATACACGATGTTTCGGGAATATAAACCAACTCCCGTTATCAAGTGTCTATAACTAAGGGAACATAAATCTAAAGATCTAGGCCTATGTTAAAGAAAACAATGTAAAATTAAAGTAAATCACTAACCTAAAAACATCTCAGTACTCAATATGACAAACACAGAAAAACACACACACCTGGCGGTAAAAAGTGTTGATGGACTGGAATCAGAACAACAACTGGCCGGGTGCCGAGGGTTCACTTTAGTTTCCTGGCCCTCGACCGAGTTAAAACCTCATGTGGAGATTTAACTGGTAAAAGTTCAGCTTGTTTTTTATTAGGACTAGATATATTATAACCTATTTTTTTACTTCGATAACTTCAAACAGAGAACATCATTTAGACAAGATGAACCTATAAAAATATAAGTAAGGTGATTATATAAGTAATAGTGAAACTACTCTGTCAGAGTATGAAATATTAATAAAGTAAGATAAATGCTTGGAAAGGAAAACTCAACAAATCAATTTGTCTGTTTCTAGTTTTTAATTTGGCTTGCAATTAACGCTTTGTTCCTATTTATGTTAAACCCGTCAAACTAAAGACTCTGTTATACGTTACCCTTTGATTGATAGTTTTTACCGTTATACCATTCAGTAAAAAATGAAATGGGCTACACAAATTTATACTTGACGGTTTGTATAAAAATGTACGGGTTTTGAGTTATTCTTATTTAAAATGTTTAAATGTAGGCCATTTTAGAATGGATTATTGGAACGAGTTATTTATTTTTTTCAAACTAGGTCTTCACTTTGGTGAGTAATGTACACAATTTCAACGCAATCGTTTCAACCATTCTAGAGGTATACATTTGTATGTATTTAGTAATAGCTGATAAAATAAGAGTTTCCGGAAATATGTTTATAGGAGGATTTGTTTTTATTTGTATTCAAATGAATTAACTCTGAGCATGACAGAATAACCCTATGCAGTTTGTTAGTTTTTATCAGGTGTCCAACCGAAGCCCGGTGTTTGCTGGGTTTACTATCTTTTACTTTTTATTTAGATTTTAGATTTTAATTTTAAATTCTTGATAACAAGTAAGTCAAGTCTTTATATAACTTATCACCAATTTTGTTTATTTAAAAAAAAAAATAATACAAAAATGTTCCCTATATTTTATAAAAACTTTCTTGTTTAAGTAGAGGAAAAATATCTCAATGGAGGTGTGCCTACATATTGCGTAAGGTCCATGACGTTCCCTTACTGCGAAGAAAGATCAAATATACAGTATTTTAAATAATACAATTGAGTTATTAAACAAAATACAGGTATTTTAAAATGTTTTTCGGTAGATTCTGTTTTTTAGAAGATCCTGTAAAACATTTCGTCACGTAAGGTTAAAATATTAGAGTTGGGTAGACAGGCACAACCAAACTTTCGCATTATCGTGATCTTAAAATATTAATATAAACATAAACTGAGCAGACGTGTTGAGATAGCAGATTCCAATACAGCTCATCTACTTTACGTTCTATTTAATCTTTTAACAAGATCAGTTATTTAATGAAATTAAACTCATCTCAAATTATTAGTTAAGATTAACATCAAATTAACGACAAGTCGTGTTAGAGTGGAGCAAGAGGAAAGGGAGTCTGTGTAGAAATCGTTTAGGTTAATAGGTTAAAATAAACTAAAATATAAATATATACTACGGGAGATATTTGAGTGCTTCGCACGCCAAGCCCACTCCACTGGTACTATTGTAAAAGAGAAAATGTATTTAATTTAGCCTGTATTTTATTTTACATTATTCGTGTGATACGAGTGGTTATTAGTAACTCTGTAACTACGTTGTCAAGGTTAGGCCTAAGTAAACTTTGCTGTCTAAAACTTTTACTTTGGTCTAGACCTAACCTCAAGATCTATTATTAAGATCTGTTTATACAAAATAAAACAATAAAACAATATGTTTACATACCTACGAACATATTTAAACTGGCATTGTCTTACGACGTTTGCCAGGTTGGCAACAATAACAATTAATTATGTTTTACTTATTTTATTTTACACAAACAAACATACAGTTCATTTTAAACATGATGTTATTTAGCTTCCAAGAATGCAATTATTATAATAATGGGTAATTAATTAGTTGTAAACATGCCCTCCATGAAATGACATGTGTTAAGGAGTCCTCATGTGATGTGTGAAGTTGTTTTTTCAGTGTATATATTTAAATTTGTTCAAGTGTTTGTGTTTTTTAATGTTTTATGTTAATTGTGTATAGTTTATTACGACGTGTTCCACAAAAGTGGAATGAATCATTTTTGTGGTTGATCTGATGATGGTGGCATGAACCATCGAAACCGGTAATCCAGAAAGGATATATTTTAGAGTGCCCAACGGTTAAAATAAGGTAATTAATTACCCATTATTACACAGTTCATGTTGAACATTATAAAGCAATTATCATTTAAAATTATTAATTATAATTTATAATTGATTTAATTATCAAAATATAACCTTAATAAAATATTCAACATTTGCTCACGCATACACACATGATTTATAACTAAACAAACATAATCTTAACCAATATAAATGGTATTGTATAAAATTAACAAAAAATAAACTCTTTTATAATGGTCCATTTATAGCATCACGCTTGCTCGAGGTATTTACTTAGAAAACCCCGACTCTGACAGTCAAGAATTATCTTAAACAAGCTTCTCTAAACTTAAACCAATATTGGGCATTCTGTTGCAAAGTGATATATTTCTTCAGTTACTCCCAAATTACACAAAGAACATAAATAATTTCTCCCCTCAAACCACGGTTTGCTATTTAGATAAATTAATTCTCACATAATAGGCTACACTTACACGCACATTTTGTTTCTCACAACTTAATGCTAGATTCATCATTATTACAATTAATTAAAATAACACTTTACAATCAGATTTGAATTCAAAATTGAATAATTTTTGTGGTCTTATATAAACTGACATTTCTGTTCAGAGCTTATTTTATTTATTAAATACTTTAATTGGATATTTTTACTTTCTGTTGTTTTTATCATACAGTTCTAAATTATTGTCTATTTCTATGTCGTATTTAACCCCTAAATTTTTCTATTCTGTGTACAAAGAAATACCTGAATGCACAATTTTACTATCTAAAATGTTGGGTAACCAGTCCTCTGCTATAGCAAATACTTTAAACAAACACCATATGTGTAGCTTGAATGTATATTTATTTTATGAGTTTTAAAAAAATCAACTGGCTTAATAAGCTAATAACATTTTTGTTATTTTACTGCTGAGGTCATTACTGTTCAAACATTTATTCACAGTATTTAACTTTGTGTTTTTTATCGGAATTTTTTGTTTTGTAACGTCTATTTTCAGAGTTTTACTGGTCCGATTTCAATAACTTTTGTATCTTTGGAATTCGTTTCGTGCATACATTAAAACAATAATCGCCTAAAACCTAACTTTTATAAAGACCATTCTGGAATACTTATATAACCTATCTAATAGTTAATGAAATTTTTAGGTTTTTTCAAATAAAGAGGACAATGAGAGAAATTTTGTCTATACAGAAGCACTTTCCAACTACACTAAAATTATAACAATTAGCGAAGTGAACTATAGAAATAAAATAGCAGAAGAGGCTAAAGACGATAGTCCGTATACAATCGCATTGATTGGTTATGTAAATTATTGTGTCTATGTAAAACCTATATAAATTTGAACGCAACGCAAACAACTAGTTGCGTTAAAGGGGAGTGGTCTGCACAGTTTGGATGTCTAGTCTGTTACACAGTTGTAATCTCCAATTCCAGGTTGCTTAGGTTCAAGCTGAGTTACTGGTGATCGATTTACTTGATCTATACGCTTCTACTTCTATCTTCATAAGTCTAATTTGCATAAAGTAAAGACGTTACGCATAAAAATAAAGAAAGCATCAAAAAAGTCTTAGTCAGAGCGTATCAAAACATCTGATTAACGTGCAACGAAGCAGTTTACTCACTTTGTTTCTACTGCAACCCTTATAGGCCAGGGAAATTTGAAAAAATAACAGAATTTTGAGATACTGCTTGGGTTTACATGGGTTTTCTGCAGTGACTTCATAAATTGATCAGGGACAAAGTCTACATAATAAGATGATTGACAGCTAGGACAGAATTGTATCGTCGATGCACAAAATGCAACCAAAAGTGCATAACTTTTTTGAAAATATTTAAATATTAATAAAAAGGGGCGAAGATAACTTCTGGGGGCTTTTTGAGGTCACTGGTTAATAATCTGACATCGAAAAACGTCGCCGATTCCCTGGGTGGCCCCAAGGAACCCTGGGGCAAAGATTTAAAGTTGAGATAACGACTTGGAAATAGATTTCCAATGGTTTTTTAAGTCGCTGGTTCCGAATCTAACACCGAAATACGTAGCCGATGTCATGGGCGGCCCCAAAGGGCTCAGCGTCCAAAATTTAGACGTCGAGACAAAGACTTGGAAATCGTTTACCTAGTTTTTCAGGTCACTGATTTCAAATCTGAAATCAGAAAGTATAACCGATTCTCATTGGGGGCTCTACTAGGGGAAAACGTCGCTGATGCCCCAGGTGGCGCTAAAATATGATTTTAATAGAATAGGGCCTATTGTTGGTTTTATTGTTAAAGTTTGGAGGGTAAAAACGAAAAAAAAATGTCTCACTTTCTTGAATGCTCTAGATTAGTGAACAGAACTATTTGAAATTCTGGGCCCAGAGTAAATTGGTAGAGAGGGATTAGATACGAAGTCGAATGTTATTATACTATACTTGCAGCATTTTTTTAAAGGGTAATTTTCCCCCTTTAATATGCTAAAAATGAAAAATAGCCACTCGATTGTCGTTTTAAGTTTGTCATTTAAAAGAAGAAAGTTTCAAAGTTTTAATGATACCAAATTTTTTAACGCAACCAATTTATTTTTAAATTTTAAAAAAGTCCGAAAAACCTATTTTTAAGAAGTTTTTCATTTCTGTTAAACATAATATTTCTAAATATAAACTAGTGAAAAAATGGAATACTTTTTCGAGGCTTTGGCTCGTCCAGACAGAACACACGAATTGAAAGAAAATTAAATTTAAAAATTACTTTTTATTTGATACATTTAGTTAAAAAAATTGTTGGTGAATTATTGTTTAAACTTTAAAACGTGACGACGACCCGATGCGCTACTACTTTTTAACTAGTAAACAGAAACACTCTACTTAAAAAATGTTGATCCAAAAACGTGACCCCGACGCCCTACGACTTTTTAACTGTCAAAATCGGGTTTCCCATTAAAAAAAAAACATATAAAATGATACCCGATACTGAATTTTCATTCTTTTTCCAAAAACGTGATCCTGACGCGCTACGAATTTTTAACTGTCAAAATCAGGTTTTCCATATCCAAAAACATATAAAACGATACCCACTCTGTATTTAAAAAATTTTGACCCAGAAAAGTGACGACTCACGCTAGAAAACTCAAAAGCTCTTCAACTCTCCGCAATAAAGTTACGAAGATTTTGGTACTACCAGAAGTTTTCTACGATGTCTGGGAGGCTTATATCTTGTTTTTCTAAAACACATTTTTGGTAATGGAAAATTTGAAGAACTTTCAAATGTAAACATAGGTCGATAGTTTTCATCATTTTAAAGGCCACTTAAAAGTATACATTTTTAAAAAAGAGTCTGGTTTCAGTATGGCAGACCTAAACGTAATTTGTTTTTGAATTTTTATTTACTATTTTTAAACTATTTCTGAGCGTTTCCCATAAGATTTCTAACATAAAAATAAAGAATTTTTGGAAATTATAAAAATTTCAAGTGCGATATAGTTTCAATTTTTTTTCATAAAAACTTAATTTTGACTATTACGAACATTTTAAAATAAAAAATAGCCAAATTATTCCAGCCGTTCTCAAGTGATGCGCTTACCAATGAACAGCAGTTCATTTTTATTATGTAGATTATACATCTGAATCAACATAACATTGTATCCGCACATTGTATCTGTTATTTTATTTTATTAGTTGCTATGGTAATGAATGTAAATACATTCAAATAACATGGCTGTGTTAGTTCATCAGTCTAGGCCTAACTAAAATTATTTTATGTTTTAAATTTTATTTATGTATTTTTCCTACATTTTATTAGATATTCTGCTATTTGGGGCGGAGACAAATCCAACAAATCAAAGATTATAAAAAATTGGTTCAGACGTTCTTGAATTATAAGTAACAAACCCGACTTTGTTTTATATAAATATAGATCTGTGCGACTCGGGTTGCGTTTCGCCTCTAGTCGTGACATGCTTGAATCCCTCCTAGATGGCAGAAAAGGCAAGAGTCTAGACTAGACCATAGTTGAAATAGGCAGACAAGCTGAGTGCGGAAGACAACTTTGGTCGCCATACGTTAATATTAAATTCATCTTTTGTAATATTGAAGTGTACTATAGGCCTATGGTAACGGTGGTCTAGTAAATTCGCCTAATAAAATAAGTTGTAGACATGTATAATACACTCAAATTAAATTAAGAAATTTTAAAATCTACCTAACTTCAAGTTACGAGAACAAAACTTAGCGTCGCGTCCGCCATTAAAACGTACTTGCGAGCTTGCAGGCATGACTTCATCTGCTATCCAGTTACCACAACCGGTTCAACATTTGGGCTAAGGTTTTCTTTCAAACCAAAATCTCTACCTTCACTTCAGATTTCTGCAGGCTAAACTCACTTCTAGAACTTTGCACAAACTACTTTAATAAACTACTTCTTTAAAAATAAATCTTTGAAAATGTGTTACTTATTTTTGAAAAATATCCAATAAACCATATTTACTGCAGTAAATGGTTGTACTGTTTAAGCCTATTGCTGTAATTTAGTTTGACATGCATATTTAGTTTAGAATATAAATATAAGACAAATTAGGGTGGAGTGCTAGCAAATTATTAGGTATACGATCCCAAAGGGTTTATTTAAAAATTTATCTTTTTTTAAATATATATATATATATATAGGCCTACAGTCGTCTCATAACTTTTTAAAATTATACTTTTATTTGTTTTGTTTAATTTTTTGAATTATCTTTGTTTTTCAAACATTAGCCAACCAAAATATTATATCAAAAGATTTGAATACCCAATAATTATTATTGTGTTTAATATTTTATGGTGAAATATATACATATTACATATATCTCTATAAATGAAACCTGAGAAAAATAACTAAGTATTCTGTCTGTCTATGTTTTAAGATTTATTTTCAGCTGCTAATGTAATTGTAAACAAAATTGCTACTGGTTCCTTTTGTTTGTTTAAGTTTAAAATTTCATTCTTCAATGTTGTAGCCTTACTGGATTGTTAATATTAATATTATAATTACCTTATGGCGATTCTGTCAAACAATCCTTGGTTGATGTGGTTAGTAGGATATATCTTTCCACTTACATGACGCGTTTCGACTCTTTAATCAGTCATTATCAAATGCACACACGAATACACTTACAAACACTTAAACAACACAATTGCAACACATTTAAATTTAAAATTTCTTTTGGGAGGGCTTTTCTTTTGTTTGTGAAATAAGGGAGGGTTTTAATCTTTTAATGTATACATACAAAGGGGGAATGTTTTAAATAAATCAAATTGTATTTTTTTTTTAAATCTTGTAAGGCCGTATAAATATTTTAAAATAAGAGCGTATAAATCTTTCAAATAAGGGCATGTACATTTTTTAATTAAAGTTTCCTTGAAAAGAAATTAAATATATATGGAAGGTACGTGGTTTAACCCAAATAAAAATAAAAACAAAATCTAAAACGTAAGCCAACAAAGAAAATTTGTTGGTTAACCTTGACGACGATAAATATATATTTGGTTTTTTGGTTACCATTTTGAATATGGCTGAAGTTTAAAATGTAAAAAGTGTTAAGCATTAAAATTCTTTAAATTCAATACGCAACTGGACTTAAATTGCCATTTGTGTAGATTGTTTAAAAGGGTAACAATGTGTCATAAAATGTTGATTTCTGAGAATAAAACAGTTAATGATAGTAAATAAAAATACAAAAATAAAATCTTGCACGTTGTAATCTTAACAAGGGTCAACGATTATTCGAACTTTGAAATTATGTAACTCTAGACCTATGTTTCCACTTGTAAGTTCATTAAAAACGACCCCCATCTCTTAAAATATGACTTTTGGTACACTGAAATTGGAAAAAAATTCCTACATTCTTTAGGTGTGAAATAGTCGGGCTTCAGTGGGAACCAAGTGGTTAAACGTACTGATTTGTTGCTTTCTAAAAGTACCGCGTATACCTAGTATATATGTTACCAACCAAACCCAATTTTAGGACAAACTACTAGATTGGCCCAAGAGCATCATGACAAACTAGATAATGTTTAGAATGTGTTACTAATTTCCAAGTTTGAAAGAAATGTCTGGTTATTGTAAGTAGAACTCTTATCATCTCAAGTCAGACTATTTATTTCTATTATGTCTGTAACATGGTTTTACTTATTCTTCTGGACAATAACTTACATTGGAAGGAAATAGGGGTAACCATAGAGGTAACCTAACTTGACCATGGATTGTTTACGATCGATGTTTCCAAGACCAAACTGCTTTACCCTAAAACTATTGGGTTAGTAGTAAGCATATTTGGACAAATTAGTTTGGCATGATTAGGTCCAGCCCGATCCGGTTTTTCTTCTGACTCACGTAGGGCAGTCTAGTTTGGCCAAGGAAGAACTAATTTTTCCTGAAATTGGGTTTGGCCGGTAACATAATATGTAATTCATTTATAGACAGTGTTTTGAGACAACGTGTTTCTAAAAATATGGAGCTTTATGGACATAAATAAGGAAAATGCTATATTTCTGAATTTTATAACTCCAAAACAAATAATTCGTTTTATAGTAGGGCCTATAATATACTATGTTATAAGATTCCTTCGAGTTAATTAAACAATTTAATGGTGCCTCAAGCCTATCAAGACGGGCTTTTCATTTATGACTCATATTTAACAACACATTTCTCTCCATCTTATAAGGTAATTTATCGTGTATGAGGTTTTTTTTTTTGTTAACAGGCTTTGCATTACATTGAATTAAAGTAAACTTTCAATAAAACGAGAAATTTAATTAAACCATAGAAAACATATAGAATTCAAACAAATATTGTTAGAATGGATACATAAAAATGTAATAAATCCTATTTGGACCAGCACGAATCGTTTAAAGATTTGAAATGTACCATGAACACATAAGAAATTTAAATTAAAGCATCCGATATATGGTTTTGTCTGAAAGGAGAACACATTCTATGCATTAAACTTGACATATACTATTGTTGACGTTTTACTGTTTCGGGTTTAAACCCGACAAATAATCCTATACAAATACAAATCCTTCCTACCCACGTGCTATGACTAGCTTATTTAATGAAACAATCGCTAAAGTCAAAAACCAAATAAATGTGTCGAATTTAATTCAAATTAATTTGTTCCATTTTTATTACAGTTGACAATTCTATTGTTGTTAGCAACAAATTTGGACACAAGGAAATGCACTTATGTTATACATAATGTTTTGAAAGTACTTAAAACCACCCAAGTGCTTAAAAAGCAAACTTATGGACCTTTGTAAATTTCTGGAATACCGAGGATCTCATTACAGAACTTGGTTTGTGCATAATTTTGACGTTTGACATATTTGATCACTACCTTATATAAAACAGTGATTTCAGAATATTCATTTATGACCAAGATTCTCACTTAATTATTTTTAATGAGGTGTTATTACATTGTTTGAATAACAAATAAAATACGACACAGAACTCTTGCCAATCAAAAATACTTTTTCACAATGATCTTTCCTTGATTTTTTAGTCATCTGTCATTAAATTGAACAATTGTAATACACGAATATCTTGTATTATTAATGTATTAATTAATGAAAAATATGAAATTAGCATTTAAAATTTTTTTTGCTAACTTACTTATTTATGACTTATTAAATTACTGTCGTAATTGTTAAATACCTATCCTAATTTGCAAACATTTAGTATTTTTTATTAATAATGCTTTTTATATTTATATTTAAACTCTCTTATTTTAACAGTGAAAAGATATCATCAGCTTAGCAGAGTATCGTCAATGGAAACATTTAGTTTTTTTAAGTCTGATATTGCCCTAAAACGAATTATTCAAAAGGCCCAACTTGCACTAATGAATTTGACTTACCTAAAAGTATGTAGAAGGAAAGGGTACGATATATACGAGCATATATAAAAATAAATAAATCAAGTGCAGAGAGTCTAGCGGAGTTCACGACCAACCGGTCACTACTACTATGTATCTATCTCCACATCACAGATTCAGACAACAATGGAAGACAAGACTCTTACCACGTCCTCATCTGCATTGCCACTACTCATTCTGCTCTCATCTTGTGGAATCCTCATCTCAAACGCCTACTAGAAAGGACGCCATTAGATTACCGAAGTGACATGGGTTGGCTTTGGCTAAATTAAAGTAATGCATGACGGGAATAATTGTATTAATTATACTTGAGAACCATGTAAATAAACGTCCAGAATTTTTTTAAATATTTTAATTAGTTAAAGACAGGCTAAATCAAATATTTGTGATGATAGTGAAGTAAGATACCAAAAATATGGAGAGGCGTTACATTTTCGTACAGGTAAATTATCAAAGATCATTTGAATCAACTATTTTAGTAAATAGAAAAGATTACAGGCATGAACGAAGTCATCTTTATAAAGATGGCATATAAAAATTATATTAATTAGGTTATAAACATTACTTTTGCTGTGCTAATGCTCATTCCTACTAAATAGTAGTCAATATTCCTTGCTTTCGAACTTCCGTACTATTGTGAAATCTAAGAATGAAAAATCTATTTAAAAAAAGAAGTGAGATCCCTTCAAGTCAACAATGTAACATACAAGGCAGTTTAATTTAAGCAAATTAAAATCAATATAAACAATGATTTAAGGAGAAAAAAAGTTGCAAACACGAAAATCTTTGCGTAGTTGAAAATGTTTTGATAGTTGAATTAGAATAGGATTATAGCCCAGTCGGTATAGGTTACAACTACCAGTAATTTGCAATACGGCTGATTTTTTTTTATAAGTACCTTAAAGTATGTAGATTAACATAAAAAAAAGTTTACCAGTCTATCGATTTCCCAAAATCGAAAAAACGATCTATTATCATTTTTTTTTTTTATTATCCTTTATATTTCGAAATGGGATGAAGATTGAGAAAAATAAAAAACACCACCGTGTAGGGGAGGTATTTTGTTCAACAAAAAAGGTCATATGTATTTATTTCTTCTGAGCAATGGTTTGTCTGGAAAAAAATCGATAATGCAGGTATGTATTTTGCAGCAGGGGAAATCACTAAAAGGGGACATCTTATTCATATATTAAGCGTTGGCTCATTCTAAATTGGCTGAATTTTAATACATCGAATTGAAACTTGGTATAGGAGTTAAAATATATATTTTAAACATTTATACTGAGTCTCAGCTTATTATCTTGAAAATTACAAGATCTAGAGCCACTTGACTTATTAATGGGTTTCTCGATTTTAGGAGTACCGGACCCACCAATTCATTTTAAACAGCTGCAGTTTAGAAAATTTTCAAAATATCAACCTGAAAGTTGTTTTACAAGTTAAATATATACATTCAAACAAGATCAAGGAGTATAAACCTTTTTTATTATTTACTTTTCAAATCACAACTAACTTAAAAAAGTATAATTTTAGACCTTTTTAGATTGTTCATCAAAACGCATGAGTTAATTGGCTGCAGATTAGTCAATTTTTTAAATATAGTTTTTAAAATAAGTATAGCAAAAAACTATTGTGTTTTTAACTTTTGTACCAATTTTTAAATCGATATGTTTAAAAATGTCGAAAATGGAGTCGTTGAATCCAAGGGTGTTATAGTTAAAACGAGATAGGTAAAAACGAAGACTATTTTCAAGCGCCTCGTTTTTATAAATAACATGAAAAAAAAATCGTTCATACTTACTAAGAACATTTATACTGGTGTACTCAACTTGTAAAACAAATTTGATGTTTATATTCCAAAAATTGACGAAACTGGAATAGATTGAAATTAGTTCGTGGGTCCGGTACTCCTAAAATCGATAATCGAAATCGACTCCTAGATCGGGTCATTTTCAAGATAACAAGCTGAGACTCAGCATAAATGTTTAAAATATATATTTTAACTCCTACGTCAAGTTTCAATTCGATATATTAAAATTCGGCCAATTTAGAATGAGCCAACGCTTAATATATGAATAAGATGCCCCCTTTTAGTGATTTGAACTGCTGCAAAATACATACCTGCATTATCGAATGTTTTCCAGACAAACCATTGCTCGGACGAAATAAATACATATGTACTTTTTTGTTGAAAAATACCTCCCCTACACGGTGGTATTTTTTATTTTTCTATATCTTCATATCAGCTTGAAATATTAAGGATAATCGAAAAAAATAATCGATTTTTTTCGACTTTGGGAAATCGATAGACTGGTAAACTTTTTTTTATGTTAATCTATATACTTTAAGGTACTTATAAAAAAAATCAGCCGTATGGTAAATTACTGGAACTTTTGGTCTAAATTTACCCCTACCGACTGGCCTATTACAGTTATTTAGACCGAGAACAAGAGGGTTAGGTAGCCTCTGGAAGAAGATGTAATACTTAAAATATAGAACTGTTCTGCTGGCCAAAGGGATTGTCAATATTTTGATCTCATTACTTTTACGGACCAATACTTTTCTGAGAGGGACATGGACTTGTGTTTCACGTTTCTACTTTTGGTAGATAATGTATTACCCAACATATTTTGTCACAAGCAGTAACTTTTACACGAACGATAAAATTAACTGAAACCCATATTTGTTTCGTTTATCGGTTTTGAGTGGATTACAGCTGGTAAGGAGAGGTAAATCATCAACTAAAGGTACTTTGTGAGATTAGTTATCAACGGCTGAACCTATCCCTCTTCGTCAAACATAACCTAAAAGTGATGCCATCTATCCAATCTCGTTTCCTACATACTATTAGTAGGAATAGTATGTAATAGTTTTCGATCTAGCTTTGTATACATACAGACATACAGACTACATACAGACATACATACAGTCATACAGACAGACATTTTGCAAAAACCACTTTTTTGGACTCAGGGGATCCCAAAACGGATATTTCCACAAAAATCTCAAAATCGATTTTTTTTTGCGATCACTATACTTTCTCTATACTATAGTATAGTGAGAAAGTAAAAGCAATATCTATTTCATTGCTGCAATAAAATAACGACGATATATGTTTCACTAATCGGCTGTGAATGGATAACAACTGTGAGAGATAGGAAATTAACAATTAGTACTTAGTGTGATTGGTTTTTAACAGCTGATCATGAATTTCGTCAATAAGTAACATAAAAGTGTTTATGTTATTCATACACAAACTAATCGTGTTTGCTACATACTGTATAAATGTTTCAGTTCCTATTCATTTAAAAATAACTATATTAAAGGCTTTAATTTATAAACATGGCATCCATTTTCCCCTTAGAAAAGGGTAATTTACTGATTTTATTTAAACATACAATTGTATAAAAAATTTGCATTTCCTTATAATACAACTTATTTTTTAATAAAAAATATCACTCACTATGACAGTCCATTGTTTTTTAATTTTAAATTTCAAGCAGTAAATAAATGTAGTCGGAAACTACACTGGTTATAGTTTAGAGAAGTTACATCCAGTTGTTGAACCGGATTAGATCTGTTAAGAACAAAAACATAAAGACTGACTTAGGCATAATTGACTTTTTTACATAACTTTTATATAAAATAATGCTTTGAAATTAAAATTCAATTTTTATAAATAGAAATTTCATTTTATTAGGATGGTTTGAACACATAATCTTTCAGAGTAGCTTTAGGAATATTTTGCATTCTAGTTTACTTCAAGCAATTTGATATACAATTTTAATGAGCAGTAGTTTCTAGTGTTCATGTTAAAACAACTTGTTTGAGTTAAACTTGCTTGTTAAAACCGCACGCTTGAATATGCTGATATGGTTTCATGAGTTTCAAATATGACTAAATTATAAGAAATTTTAGTTAAATCATCTATCTTTATATACAGTGTAAACAATTATTATGAAAAGTACAGAGAAGTATTATGGAACTGTATGATTTATGAACTTTCCTTTAAGTTGAATAGCCTTAGTATAAAAAGTTTGATTATTAAATGTTCTTTGTAAAATTAGAATCGAACTGAAAATAGTTATGATAATCTTAATTCATTAATAAATCATACATATAAACATGAGAATTTCAATGACACTGGAAAATCATTATAATAATTTAGCACGGAATTAATGTTCGTCACCTGCTTTTCAATTAGCATTAGGTTAAACACTGTAGGCTGATGATCTGATAAAACTAATGACGATTAAAATGACACTGACGGCATTTGAATTAGATGTAAGATGAGATTACATTTCCCTGAATTTACTGTACTGTTAATCCATTTGACTGTGATATTAACATTTTTTTAACTCAGAAATTATAGCCACGAGTAACTTCAAACGACCATTTTTTATGAATCAAAAAGAGTGAGTGAAATGAATTGACTGTCCATTATATAAGTGGTTTTACGCATGCGCCAAGACTTGCTTTACGGTTTATCTCCCCAGATGATTTTGGTTTTTGGCGTAGATGTACTTAAAATGAAAAATATTACGGTATCGTGCCACGATGATTAAATAACGTAACAGTTCTCCTCTTGAAAAAGACGGAGTCGAGGTTGAGCAAATCATTTTTTGATCATGAAGATGTCTGATGGACCAAACGTGTCATGCATGACCTATATTGACTCTAAAAACAAGATTTGAGAAAAGAAAATTTTGATGTCAAAAACCATGTCCAAAATAGACTACAAAACATCCAAAAGATATTTTCTCGTCACAAAAAATTATGATTACTTTACAAAAAAAATATTTCGTTACTTGAAAACTAAAGAATTTACTTATTTCGGAAGCTACAAAAACATTTAATAAAATGACTCAATAAAAAGCGTAAACAACCAAATTATAATTTGAAAAAGCAAACTGTGTTAAAAAATTATATTTTGAACAAGAGGTAACAGACTCACATGCTATGCTAGGTTAATAAACTGTAAAAGTTCACAGTTCAAGTGGAATTATACCACCATTTGTCTACATGTGCCTAGTAAGGGCTCTGTGCAACTCCGGGACAATAAGGGGCGGGACAGACAAGTCTGCTAGGTTGGGTACAAGGGAAGCTTAGATAAGCGCGTCTTAACCTACACTCAATTCCATGTTCACCATGCAGTATAGGTCTTACGGGAGATAGACATGCTACTACCATTACTGTGAACATCACGTTTATTGTCATGCGGGTTGCGTCAACTGTCCGAGCGTTGCGCGGGAGTTGATGTTTTTCAGTTGGCTAGTATCGTTGAGACGGTCGTTTGGATAACATGGCTTATGGGCGCTCTGAAACCAGATACTGATGTGACTCCTTCAATCACCCAGCATGTTTGGTAAGAGTCAGTTATCTTATATTCAAAAGTTGCGATTTTGAAATAAACACCCATATACCCATTTTCAAAGTCAGACTCTAAATTAAATTTAATAAAATGAAATGGTAATCATATTTAAATTTGGAAAATTTCACTGAAGGCGAAGTAAAAGGGTTTATAAACAAAATATATATTTTAATTAATAAATGAGTTCAATGATACTACATGTCTTTTGCATAATTTAAATGTTGCAAAAGTAACGGAGAAAATTTAAACTACAGCCGGACCTAAATAAATTAAATATAACATTACTGTTGATGGTTTCTGGTTACTCAAACAAACGAAGAAAACAATAAACGGCTCAGAAAATAAAATTTATAATCCTTAAAACTTCCATATTGGCATTTTTAATGGCAAAACATTTCAATTATACCAAACCACTAAGGTTATACAAAGAAGACAAAAAATTACTGAAGCTGAATTAAAATTTAATCGAAACTTTAATCAAACAAGAAATTACCAACAAAAATATTCCACACAAAATTATTAAAAATAAATCATGAGTTTCTTTATTAATGTTCATAGCGATAAGCGCTTCAACATTTAAAAGGATAACCCTACGCAACCAGCCATCTTTAATAACTTTTAAATGGCAGTGTACAAAACAAATTTACGAAGTACACAAATTTACTAATGAGGTTTGTTCAATATTTGCATTTTTTGTGGTAAAGGTGTTTACATTTAGAGCATAATTATTTAAAATATCACAAATATATGTATACAAACACAAGTTTTAAGTATGCTCATGAAGATGAATCAAGCAAACATGGTTTTTGCATTTGTTATTTGTATTTTGTATTATCTATTTTAATATTTTTTAATGTATTATATTTTTGTATTTTATTGTTTTTGCTTGACACAATTTACCTCCATTAACATAAAAAAGAAAATTTAAGAAAAACAAAATTAAATTTGCCAAAGTATTATAATATTTTTTTTTTAAATTTAGAATAAAAAATATAAATACTATTTTACAAAGTGAGGTGTCTGTTTATTTATGCTCAAGTTAGCAAAAGAGTATAAAAAAATTATATGTCTACAGACGACAAGTCAAGCGAGCAAAAAAATTATTATTTTATAAATTTTTATCTATTTTTGGAATTTTTGTTTCTATGCTTGCTCGAATTAATGAAATTGAAATGAATTTGGAAAATTTCATAACAAACTTCAGGTTTTTAAGATTTGAAGTTTTTAAAAACCACCAGCTATGGCACAAGGAAATATTTACCACGCTTATGGGTTATCAGAAATTAAATTAAACTTGTAGGTGATTAGGCCCGGTTGAGAAGATTCAAATTATAATAATTGTAATGCTCAAAAAGGCACATATTCAAATAAATAAAAACTCCCACTTCCACGTACTCTTTTCATTATTATTTTGATACAAACATTGACCGTAGTAAATGTGTTACGTCACAAGGCAGTTACTATCAGTTGACCTACTCAAGCATGTCATTAGAGCAGAGCTAAGAACAGATCCTTATACTAGGCTACGTAAATACTGTATAGGCTAATTATGTTGCTCAGCGTTTTATATTTCCAGTGTATACACTTTTCAAAAACATTTTAGTTTTCTAGTAAAACGCAGAGTAAATAAATTTTTCTCTTTCATTTTCAAAAATTTAGATTATTTTGTAACGCCTGAATCGATTTGGATGATTGTTTTGCTGAATTTAGTATATTTTGGTATGGGTACAATGATATAAAAATACTCTGTAAAGTTCGTTCAGATCTTAAGCCAGCATTAAAGTTTTATTAGCCATGTTCAGTAAGAAAGGAAGTACATTCATGGGTCAAATACATAGAGGATACAATTTATGCAAATATTCAGGCAAATATTACAAATTTTGTACTGTAATAGTAATACTATTGATTTAGTGCATATTTAAAAACTCAATTCAGTAAAAAGAACACCTATTTAAAATTTACAGAATAAAAGGTTATTTAGTACACAAGATTAACAGAATTAGGCTCTAAAAAATGCAGAACAACTCGTGCAGAATAGTATTAGAACATGGCTATAATTCCTGGGATTACAACTTTAATTGTATTTATTATTATTAAACGGCTGTAGCGATTAGTGGAGGGGGAGGGTCCTTTTGTACTTTTGATTTCTGTGCATTATATTTACGAGTTTATTTTTCTCAAAATGTACTGTTATACATGATTTATTACTAAACTTAACATAACCTTAACCAATGTAACTGTATTATATAAAATTAACAGAAATTAAAATCTTTGATACAAGTCCATCTATAGCGTCCCTAATGCTCGAGGTATTTACTTAGCAAGCCCATTCTAAGTTCCTTGAACTCGGACTCATCTTAGTAAAACAACTCTTTATAAACTGAACTGTATTGGGCATTATGTTGTAAAGTGATATACATCTACAGTTACTCCCATATTACACAATAATGGACATAAATAATGTCTCCTCTTAATCCACGGTTTGTAATTTAGATAAATTAATTCTCACACACACTTAAACGCATATTTTATTTCTCTCAACTTAATATTGGATTCATCATGATTACAATTAAAATTAAAACAATACTTTCAATCAGATTGAAATTTAAACTTGAATAATTTTTGAAGGTTTTAATTTTACGCTGTAAAATTGCTCTTTCTGTTCCCTTACAATTAATTAAACACGTTTACAAATTATTAAAAGTGAGACGGCCATTTGCAAGAAAGTAATGCTTGAGCAAATTATAGTAGAATACACATGAAATTTCTTACTAGTAAAATAGCAGAACACCAGTCTTTTCAAAATGACAACGATAACTGAAATTAATGTATTTATTGAGTGGTATTGCGCACCTCTAATCAAGTATTTTAAAGTCTATTAAAGATTCCATCTACTTTTACGTCTCAGTTAAGGTTTACGAGCCCCGAAAGTAATTTAAAATGTCTCTCAAACAAAACCTCCCAACCGATGCTTCTAAACATATCTACAATAATTCTGAAAATAGCTCTCAGAAAATGGCCGATGTATACTTACTACAAAGCTAGTAACTACAATATATTATGAACACGATTTCAATTTGATTAATTAAAAAAAAAAAAATAGCTTTCTACTTCAATGCATGCCAGCACATATTTGTCAGGTTTTTTGTATCTCAAAATTACCAGTAATGTCTAAATGGAAAATTATTGTGAACATAAAACTATGTAGTGGAAATCACATAAAAAAAATGTTTTCCCACCATTCAAGTTTAATTATTTGAATGCTTACTGTATTAATCAACTATCGCAGTTGCTATGGCAACTAAATGTGTAAAAAAACATATAACACACAGTTTTAGCAGTAAAATTACATTGTTTGAACTAATAATTATTCGCAAAATGTCTTTGAATTGTCAAAAGCATTTTGTGAATTGGTATAAACAGGAAAAAAAACACCATCAAGAGAATGAGTTGCGTGTAACCACATATTCAGCAACCAAGGTCTTCACAATATGTCAGTTGTAGAACAAAATAATTTATCGTAGTCTATAATTCTTTATTAGTTAATGCTAAATAATTCAGAGATCAATTGGCATGCAAATGTGAGTAAACACGCATGGCATTACAGATTAAGTTTAGTTTATTTAGCTGGAGCTTAGGTTTTAGAGAAACTAATTAACTATTATGGCTTTATCTACTTTGTCTCACGAAAATCTGGATTAGAAAAGCAATTATTAATTGACTTATGTTTTATTTATTTTTAATACTATTATTGTTTTTCTTCTTTTTCAATATTTAACTTTATTTCACCATACATAAACAAGAGGACTATTAAGGAAAACCTTTGATCAGAAGAATATCTATATCAACTCCTATAAAAGCGAGTTTACTTACGTACTTACATACGTACATTCACACGTACGTACGTACGTGAGTTTATTATAAATACACTATTTGTTAAGCAATGTGTACCAGTAGTGTTTTACTGTTTTTACTAGTTGTGTTTGTGTTGGAGAGTTGTACTTGATCCATATCATGTTGTGGTTTGGTTGTCTTAACAGGATTAACATCATATCCCTATTTGCGAACTTACGATTTATATATTTGGAAACGTTTTTGAATATATAAAGCCATCTTCTTCTTTTCCTCCTTCAACAATTTTGACTTTAAGATCTTTATGAAAATCCCAATTCCGGATGTACTATGGAATTCATACATCCTTTATTCTTAAAATTTTCAATAAGTGTCTTATTCGTTCCTTTCGTACAACCCCACATCTGAATATCGTAGGTCCAAACAGCTTCAGAACTTGCTTACATATTTACAGTTTATTTCTAATTGACAACTGAGAACTTGTAATCAGTAAAGTTGTCTTTATTTCAAATTAAATTATTTTCTCTTCATTAGACTCTCTTTCCATTTTAGTTTAGTATATAGAGTCACGCCCAGATATTTTTCTGTATATGGGCGGGAAACGGGTTGAGGTATAATAAACAAAGGTTTTCGTACTGCCTTCTTATTGGTGAAAATAATAAAAGTAGATTTCCTTTCATTCGTTCTTTTACTTTGTGTGCAGTTATCTGGTGTTTACCAAAATTGCAGTGTTAGCATCTTCATCACTGTTAAGATGGCAGTATGGTCTGAGAAAGTTGCCTTTGGTGGTATCATCATGAGGTTTATCACGGGTGAAAACTTCTTAGATGGCTGTGTTTCCCAATAGAAATGTTAACTCATTTTGATAAACTCTCATTTTGATTATTAGAAAGGACACAAATCAGCAAATCATTCTAGATCCTCACTTGTGTCCTTATGCGTGTACAATACCAGGATGAAACTGTGCCTAGTTTTCCTGCAGAGTTCCGACACTTTTGATAACATTTTGAAAATAAACTGTTATTAGTTGCGATAAATTGTTCATGAACTATAAAATATAATTTTAAAATTACAAAAATTATAAATTACCAAATTTGATTTAAAATATTTGCCTATAAACAAGACACAAACATGATTTGAATTGCTTGGAAAAAGGACATTATAGGGACTACTTTAGTTATCCACTGATTATTCAGTTTTATGTAACTAAGATCACCATTAGTAAGAACATATGTGATTAAAAGTAATATCATAATCTCTCGAGAATATAACTAATGTAATAGTATACGTGTCAGCTTTCCAAGGTTGACTCCTCTTACAGGGTTTATGTGGGATTGCACATCATTTGCGTAGGATAGAGAATAAAATAACACATAGAATAGACCAGCATAAAGGAACTGGATTTATTCCTATGAAGGAGGAAACACAGTTTATTCAAATGCCAGCACTATATATCACAATCGTCCGCATATAAGAAGTTATATAAATTCAAATCTTTAAATCTTTACAATCTGATTTGATTTTATTTAGAATGTGTTTTCCTATTCATCATAATATGTAAATCTGGTCCGATTTTTCTTTATATCACCACTTTACAAGGACTCAATAGGTTTCTCTCGAATGATACTGTGGTATGTATTGTCACAGAATAATATAAACTATTAAGTTGCCAACAGAAGTAACAGTGATGTGGCAGTAAAGGAGAAAATAGTTTATTCATCTACATTTCCAATCAAATCAAAATTTACTGTACTTTTTCCCTCTGTTTCATGAAACCTGTTTCGATAACAAACTTAAGTTATACACGATTCTAAACAGTCGACCTATAATAGACATCTAATTTAAAACCATAAACTATTCTAAACAGTCAAAATATAAGAGACATAAAATTTAAAACCTTAAACGATTCTAAACAGTCGACTTATAATAGACATCAAGTTTAAAACTATAAACGATTCTAAACAGTCGACCTATAATAGACATCTAATTTAAAAGCATAAACGATTCTAAACAGTCGACCTATAATATACATCTAATTTAAAACCAAAAACAATTCTAAACAGT
>JAGFPH010001537.1:42288-55932 GCA_018207615.1 Philaenus spumarius | reverse complement strand
GCTGTTATCAGGGATGTATACATCTGGCCTTGTACATGTTGAAAAACAAAAAATTACTTAGCCTCAAAGTCATGGTTTCTACAGTAACAAGGTTTTCAGCACGTGTGTATACTGGCTGTTATCAGGGATGTATACATCTGGCCTTGAAAATGTTGAAAAACGAAAAATAACTTAGCCTCAAAGTCATGGTTTCTACAGTAACAAGGTTTTCAGCACGTGTGTATACTGGCTGTTATCAGTGATGTATACATCTGGCCTTGAAAGTGTTGAAAAACGAAAAATAACTTAGCCTCAAAGTCATGGTTTCTTCAGTAACAAGGTTTTCAGCACGTGTGTATACTGGCTGTTATCAGGGATGTATACATCTGGCCTTGAACGTGTTGAAAAACGAAAAATAACTTAGCCTCAAAGTCATGGTTTCTACAGCAACAAGGTTTCAGCACGTGTATATACTGGCTGTTATCAGTGATGTATACATCTGGCCTTGAACGTGTTGAAAAACGAAAATAACATAGCCTCAAAGTCGTGGTTTCAACAGTAACAAGGTTTTCAGCACGTGTGTATACTGGCTGTTATCAGGGATGTATACATCTGGCCTTGAACGTGTTGAAAAACGAAAATAACATAGCCTCAACGTCATGGTTTCTATAGGGATACCTGGAGTTTGGAAATTATGAATTTTGGTGGTTTTTTGGTAAAATGCATTGCACTAAACGTGTACCTATTAGCCTTGCAGATCTAAGATCATAATTATAATTAGGAGTTGTGTAATTAAAGTTTAAAGGCACGGGAAACTTTCAAAATTTCTCAAAAGACATAAAAGAAGGTATTTTTGTGATCTATTATTAAAATAAAAGGTCATTATGCAAATTAGTAAATTTTGGAAATTTTAAAAGTTAGCGAAAAGTGAAAAAGTTCACAAGGGTCAAATGACAAGAGAAAATAATGTTTTGAAAATATAAAGTAATGCAAAGTATAAAGTAAATAAAGTTCTAGAATAAAAACAATGAAAATGTTAAGTATAACTAAAGTAGAAAGGTGAGCAGATTCACACCTTTTATAAGGTTAAAAGGGTAATTAAGTTGTTTAAATAATAAAAATAATGAATAACATAAATAGTAAGCATAATGTAGATTCTCAAGCAATAGTAAAAATAAATTTCACGTTAAAATAATAAAAGAAAAAGAGTTAAATTCTTTAAAAGTTACAAGTCCAAAATTCCAAAAATAGAATTAACAAGGTGATGCTACTGGACATTAAACTTTAAACACGAAAAAAAGCGATCCAGTAAACCATGGAACTCAGGAAATAAACTTTAACCATCAACCAGTAACCAGGTGACATCTTTAAACATCTCTACAAGATCATCACGACAACAGCGAGTCAGCACGCTGATGAAAAACTTCATCGGCTTTTTCAACCGAAGACCGGTGCGACCCTACTGCCCAAAATACAGCAACTCTCGCAGCTATCATCAACTTAGAACGGTTCCAGGAAATCTACACAAAAGTTCTGTGAAAGCGAATTTATTTTGTACCCCATTTTAAATGCCTGTATTAAATACAAATACTGGGCTGAGACAAAGAGAATTTTATTTGCTTTCTTGTGCTGGTTTTTCAAATTATAAAATTAAATAAAAATATATTAAACACAAATAATTTAAATCTTGCAATAATAATAATAATAATAATGAAATAATTGAATGTTAATTTTAAGAAAAAATAAATTAAATGAATATTGATTGTATTCTAGAAAAGGTTGAGAAAATACATAAATAAGTTTTTAATTCTTCTGCTTGCAAATAATAGAGTTAAGACTCTATTGCTTATGAAGTTATTAAGTATACATATGTTTGTAATTTTGAGAAGAACCAAAGAGGTGAATTTTTTATTTTTGAAATAAATTTTAATTTTGTTATTTGGTTCAAAAAAAGTTTTGTTAATGAAAATCCAGTCACAGTATTTCCCAAATAAATTATAAATAGCAATTGTGTTTATTAATAGTATTATTGAAAGCACAAGTAACAAGATAGTTTATAAGGCCAGTTAAAGTGTATTTACGACTCAGAGGTTCGTTAAAAATCGTATAAAACTAATTCATACTGAGCTGAGCGTGGTCAATTTTAAAAGAAGTTGCAGTAAGAGTATTTAAAAAACTAAATATTCTGCAACGAGTTGTATCACCTAGGCCAGACAAAAGTGAGTGATAGGTAGGTGATAGTATCTCATTATTTTGCAAAGGTGCAAGTCATTTAATGAAATTAACATTAAATAAAAAAAAAAATTAATTTAAAATGTCGGATGACCTAAATAGTCAGGTTATACTATTGTAAAAGAGGATCGTATTGTTGTATTGCCTTCAGCCAATAGTAGAGCAGAGACGTATGCACATCCGCAAAGCGGGAAATCCAGTTTGGGATTCGAAAGACAGGTTTCACCGAAAGCAGTGTGAACATTAACAATGTTCTTTACTATTAATGTCCGGCAAATTGTGTCCACGCTTTGCGTCCGTACCTAGGACGTCTATTTGTGAGTCATAACCTCAAATAAGACAATAACTAGGACAAATTAAGTCGATGGAGTCTTGACGACACCCAACTCTATTTAGTCACATACATAGTTGTTATATCTTGCAGGCTAATGAATCATAAATGAGGAATGGAGTCATCATGAACTTGCCAAATTTAATTGAAACAACTACGTATTTGTTTTGTGCACATTAACGATCATATCGATGCTTGAACATTAATATTGTAAAGTTGTTAAGTCAGAAATAATTTTCTGTTTAACAATTCCCAGATGTTCATCACATACCGGAGAGCATATCATCAGAAAAGCGCTGATTATCTCCTCAATACCCCTGTAGTACTTTTTATACGCTGTATTAAAAAAGAGTAGAACCACCAAAGTAGCAAAACCACTCTATCAATGCAAAACCTCTACCATACCCATTTCCTACTTTTCCTGTGTTTAAGGGAGGGGGTGGGGAGTAAACTGTTACCATTTTTTGAAAGAGGGAGGAGTAAAAGTGACTACTTTCATTAATTATTTCAAAATACATTTCTGGTTCAGGAGATTTTGTGATAAGTGAGATAGTCGAATCTCGCAAATGTCGTACATAAAAAAATTCGAATAAAGGAAACACAATTTTGAAACAACTCAACAACACATAGCCATACAATTAACTATTCTATGCAACATAGATATTGGCCTAAACCCCACTTTAAAGCATAATGTTCTAATACGGGCGAGCAACATGAGGCATGCAATTTATTTACAGGTGCTGTCTATTAAGACATTTTTCATTGTGCAATTAAAATGGTTTACTTTAAACTGTTTAAGATTGCATACTTGTCTTAAATAGCTAAGGCATGGGTTATTGAGAGAAACATAATTGTTCACCCTTTTTACAAAAGTACGGATTTGCTATATTGTGTAGCGTAGGTCTTATTTTAGAAGAAAGTGGACAATTTTAGTAAAAAGCTTGAAAAGCATATCACACAGTTCTGAAAATGGTTTCAAAACCTTTAATTAAGCCATTTCAAACTATTACCAACACGGTAGTATCATAAAATGTGTATTGTCTTGGGTACCAAACTATTTCCCTCCCCAAAAATGTATATATTCTACGTTTGCGAAGTATACAAGATTTGATTAAAAACATTTGGACAGAAAATAATTTTGCTAGTTTCAGGCTAAATATCCATTCCCTTAGTAATCAGTCCGAGTTGAGTTCAGCGTAATGAAAGTGTATGAATGATTAATGGGTGTTAGTGAGAGGTTGTCACATAGGTTAGTTGACGAGGGCTTAGATGTTAATGGAATATTACTTTCATGTTATATTTTAATTGGAAAATAATCTTGGACTATCAAATTGGTTTGTTGCAAATCAAAAGTAATTTTCATTTTTTTCTAACGTTCTTTGACTTAATTAGTAATTAATATTTTAAAATTACGAATTAGGTGAGTAATAAAGCAAAAACAGCTGTAATTGACTAAATACGCAAAATCAAACTAAAGCATAGAATAATATTCATTAGTGACACCAAAGATTTGTGCAAAATTTAACAGTATCAAGTTTTTTACTATGCCATTTGAAATTTAAAGGTACCTATTATGGTTGAAGAAATCATGCTGGATAATTTAGTAAATACTTCATAAAATACCTAATAAGTATTTTACTAACAATTCCTGTGTAGTCTATAGACTACATGATTGCCAAAATATAAAGCAGTTGCTCTGCTCGGGAACAATATTACCGAGGCAATTCTTTCAGAATGTTCCTGATGTTTTCGAGTCCACCATTTTTTTTAAGATGTTAATTAAAAATAAAGAATAAATATAATGCGGATTATAGGAAGAATAGTGATAGGAAGCGATGTATGTAAAGGAAATCCGTTCCAGAGGGACAACAAATAGACACAGGTTAGGCAAAAGACTGTTGCTAGACATCTCTACTCCACGACAAGAGGTTTTTGAAGGAATACAGTGTTGGATGGACAAAAAGCTAGATCATGACAAGATTGAAGAAAATTTTAGTAGGAAAGTATTTACGAGAATGGTAATTCACTTAAAAAAACAAGAAAAGCCAAGCATTAGAACTAGCAATTGCTCTAGGGTTGTACTCTAAGGCATTTCTGTTTTCTCTAACTGCTAACACTCGTATTTATAGTAAAAGAAGGAAAGGGTGACTTTACTTTTCTTTTCCTGCTTTACTTGGGTCTGTAATTTATTTTTAAAGTTATTTAAAATGGAATAAAACTAAAATATAATATATGTAAAAACAAAATAGAGTAATATTGACTTATTTAAACAAAACGTTCACAAAACGTCTTTAAAAAGGAAAACATAAGTATTTGTTGTATTGATTTTTCTCCACGTTTTTCTTAGTAATTTTTAATTAGTTGCATTGGCTTTGATTATCCAGTTCTAAGCAGAGCTGGGAGAAAAACTGTAACTTAGTGGTTGTATTTGTAGGGGTATCTCCAGGGAAATATCAGCTTTTATTAGAAATTATTCCAACTACTACTACTCCTTTATGAATAGTTATCTAGATCATAGGTATACAAAAGATAAAAAGTTGGTCCCAACGCACTACCATGTGGAACATCGGCAGATATTTTGTGAAAGTTTGTAATTTGATAGCACTGTTTGTAAAAAAAGTAATCTCTTGATAGAATGAACTGATTGGACACTTTTTCTTTATTAAAAAGATACAGTCCACTATATTAACTCTAATCTTTAACCAAAGGAAACATTGATATTGTTGCCTTTGAGGTTGAAGAGTCTTCTATTTGATTGACTAAATAATAAACAAATTGTAATAAAAAAAAGTGTAAACAGATATTCAAAAGAGTAATTATAGGTTTTATTAAAGTTTTTTTTTAATTAGAGACAAAACAGTTAACAGAAAAAAGCAGGAGAAGAAGAAGAGTAACAAAACAATAACAATTAAAGAAACATATAGTTTTTAATAAATAACGTTTGCTTTGGTTATAGATTAGAGTTAATATAGTGGACTGTATCTTTTTAAGTAAATACCTTAGTTATTAGTTTCAGTTGGAATGCACATAAACTTTAAACTAAGATTCCTTCCTTTGAGGTTAAATAATCTTCAACTTTTGTAATAAAATAAATTATAAACAGATATTTAAAAGAGTACTCATAATAGGAGAGTTCTTTATTTTATAATTAGAGAAAAAACAGTTAACTGAAACAAAGAGGAAGTGCGAAGTTTTTTTATATTTCCAGAATTGATGCTTATTTTATTAGTAGACAATGTTAATAAGATGCTTAAGATGCTTTATTATTGCATCTTAAAGCAATGTCATTTTTAAGCTTCTTCAGCATATATTTCATAGATTAGGTTTTATAACGAAAACTAGATTAAACTTTTAATACTAGCAGTTGGTAATAACCGTAATAGACTTTACCTTCAAACCTTGAATAACAAACATCTTTCAAAAGGCTCCTCCTTAACATTGCGCAGGATGAGAAAAGTTTCCTAAAACAGATGTGCGCAACAAGTCGCAGATGATATGCTCTGTGCACATTGCCGAGAATCCCTTGTGAGTTGAGACATAAACTAAAAGTGTCTTCTCTGTTGTCAGAAACTTTGAACTCTCTCCATCTTATAGTCACACTACTGCACTGCACTTTGTTAAATTACATTTACTCTTTATGCTAAGTACAGTATTTATAAAGTAAGCATACCGTTTCTTGCTCTTTGCTATGCTCCGAACATTAGCCATCATTTGGCCTATGTATTAAAATCAAATTGGTGGATGCGCTCTAAATAATCACTCTTTAGCGCTTTAGATTTGCCAAAATGTAATTAGTTTCCATAAATATAGTTTATAGTTAAATAGCTAGTGATGTACATTATCGAAAAGATAATTTCTAAATACACAATCCAAATGTTTGTCAATTCTCGTTGTAACTAACGATGGCAGAAAGGGTGATAGTTTACCCAAGTGAGAACTGTTTCGAGGTTTAGACTTAGTGAAGCAATTGACATATTACATCTCACGCACAGAATCTAAGTAAAGTATATCCATTAAAGTTAAATATGGTAAAATATAGTGGAGCCTCACACCTTACACACATCAAAAATAAAACCAGAGTTTGTATTAAGGTTGGTCTGTTTTCTGTACGCAGCTTTCTTATGGGTTCCACAAAGCTTACCAAAAATATTATTCGCTTATATAAATGCCAATTCGTCGTTTTATAAAGTTATATTTTCATGTTTTATGATTTTGACAAGATATAACATCGACAGATATAGTTAGAAATGGCAGCAGTGATTTGTTCTCTATAAAATTGCTTAAGGAACTTCTTCTTTGTATTTTTTTATTTGGCATATTATTTGAAGGAATGTATAAAGTTCAAGGTTCCCACTTAAAATATGTTGTTTAAATTCCAAAAGTGTGTTGCTTTCCAAGCAGACATTGCTAATCAAAGGATAGGTTTACATATAATAGACAAGTTGGATATTAAATGTATTTTTAAATTTCCGTGCTTGTGTAATTATTTGTTCAACACTTACTTGTTTCCTCACTGTAAATATAGATAGCAAACTAAATCAAACTAATTTCGAATTTCTTAACAAACTGTTAAGTCTTAGAAGATACGTTATAAAAGGTGATTTATATTATTTTAAAAAGTGTCTTTCTAATATGGTCATTTTAAATTTCTTTAAAATATTGGTTATGTAATATTGGTTTCAGGAAATCGCATTTAAAAAAAGATTTATTAAAGAAAACAAATTATTTTCGGAACATAAATATAAAAAGTTTAAATTTTATGTTTATAGTTGAACTTATTTGATCAAAACTATATGAAAGTTGTTCAGTGTCGTGAGCTGATATTAGTACTTATTATTTAAAAGTGATCATTTATTATTATTATTATTTTGTAATTTTGATTTTTTATCATACAATTTTTGTTGGTACGTATAAGTTTTATGTAATTTTATTATTGTTGCAGTATTTATGTTTTTAATTTGAGCAACTATAAAATACATTGAGTTATGTGAAAGATAGAACTTAACTGTCTTTTCGCCTTAAGCAATAACATGTTTATTTTAATTACCGGCAAGTGCGCATGCTTTTAAAGTTGTCAGCACACCTGGTTCTCTCTTAGCTTCCTAATTGCTTGTGATCTTGTAACAGATGTAGGTTAAAGGGTTTTCTCTTACTTTTGAAGAACTTGTATCCTTTATCAACAATAGAGTATTAACTTTTTATGTGTTACTTCAACAGAGCATTAACAGGAAACTACCCACTTTTCCCTTGATGCTTTTCCGACAACGTAAAGAAGGATTGATAACCGTTATCGTTTAACTGTTTTGCCCAATTTATGAAGATGGTTCAGAAAATATTTTAAATGATAATATATATCATGACTTAATAAGAAACGTTATGTGTACAGAAGGTAAACTTATATTCTTAATTTAAATGCAGCGGAAGAGTTTGAAACTAATTTTATTATATTTTTTTACCGAGATCCCACTTAAAATAATTGGCCTCTAATATATTATGTAAAGAAACAGTTTGTTTTCTAACTAAATGAAACTACTTACCAGATTTTGATGAAATTGTACCTATATTTTAAGCATTGCCTTTCGGGTTAAGCATTGCTCTTCCAGTTAAGCATTGCCTTTCTGGTTAAACTTTGCCTTTCAGGTTGAGGATTGATTTTCCAGTTAAGCATTGCCTTTCTGGTTAAACTTTGCCTTTCGGGTTAAGCATTGCCTTTCTGGTTAAATTTTGCCTTTCAGGTTGAAGATTGCTTTTCCAGTTAAGTATTGCCTTTCTGGTTAAATTTTGTCTTTCGGGTTAAACTTTGTCTTTCGGGTTAAACATTGCCTTCCGGGTTAAGTATTGCATTGCATTCCGGGTTACGTATTGCCTTCCGGGTTAAGCATTGCATTGCATTCCGGGTTACGTATTGCCTTTCGGGTTAAGCATTGTCTTTTGGGTTAAGCATTGCATTGCATTCCGGGTTAAGCATTGCCTTTCTGGTTAAACTTTGCCTTTTGGGTTAAGCATTGCCTTTCTGGTTAAACTTTGCCTTTCAGGTTGAAGATTGCTTTTCCAGTTAAGCATTGCCTTTCTGGTTAAATTTTGTGTTTCGTGTTAAACTTTGTCTTTCGGGTTAAATATTGCCTTCCGGGTTAAGCATTGCATTGCACTCCGGGTTACTTATTGCCTTTCGGATTAAACTGTGTCTATCGGGTTAAGTATCGCTTTTCGGGTTAAACATTTTCTTTCCGGTTAAAGCACTCCATTCAGAATCAAGCATTGCCTTTCGGGGTAAACTTTGCCTTTAAGGTTAAGCATTGAATTTCGGGCTAACCTTTGCCCTTCGGGGTAAGCATTGCCTTTTGGGTAAGCATTGTATTCTGAATTACGCATTGCATTTCGGATTAAACTGTGGCTTTAGGGTTAAGTATCACTTTTCGGTTTAAAATTTGCCTTTCTGGTTAAGCATTCTCTTCCGAGTTAAGCATTACCTTTTGGATTAAACTTGGTCTTTCGAGTTAAGCATTTTGCCTTTCAGTTTAAAGTTTTACTTTCAGGTTAAGGCTTACGAGTGTAGTTGCCGTTGTTGCCTTTCGGGTTAAACTTTGTCTTTAGGGTTAAGCATTGAATTTCGGGTGAACCATTGATTTTTGAGAAAGCACAATTATATAGTATGAAGTTAATCCGATTTCTATTTTCCTTTGATCTTATTACTAGGTTGTTGATTTCAATTATTTCTAGAAGAAGTTCATGCGTGTTTGGCTCCCCTCCTATGTACTCACTAGAAAAATTGTATTTGTATTATAAGAAACGTAACAATATAATTAAACTTAATCAATTTACTTTTTGGATTGGAAGTTATTGTGTGGGCTTTTAAGCCTAAAATGGCGTTGCTTAACCTGAAAATAAGCCCTTGTAGAGTTGTATTCTTTTAGATTAGTTATTGAAAATTATTTGTTTTATTTTTAGTAAAAATTGGACTTTGATAATGTAACCACGAAAAAAATATGTTAAGGATCTCCTTCTGTGTGACTGTTTCTTGGAATAATCCACTGATTTTATCTTGGAATAAATAAATGCATATGTGTAAACTATGCAAAATGTAGTAATAATTGCGGTAAACACAACACATAAACTAAAAGGTGTATCCTAGCACACAAAATTAGCCGGAAGGCTAAATGTATATCTTTGTTTAATCTAATACATTTCATTTGAACAACTTAATGCTTTTCTGGAAAAGCTTTGGAAAGTTTCCATATTTTTAATAGAGCCTGTTATGACCACTAGTAATAATATAAAGTTAATATGTTTAGTTTTTCGGTTGCGCAGTGGTATGGTGTAGTTTCAAGCAATTTCAAGAGCTACGAAAACTCTAACATGAGTTTTTTTGTAATGTATGAGGCATTACTTTAGATTGATCGGTGCTGCTTAATTTTGTTATTGGTATTATTCAGTCCAGAACCACCTGCTACTTTAGACATTGATCGACTAGCAATTTGTGTGTTTTGCCAAACTGTGGAGGAATACGTAAGTTGTTATTAGAAACATAACGTAAATCTGTCTTTAAAATGGTAAATTATATTAATTTAATCTGTTGAGGACCAACTAATCTCAACAAAAGTAAAATCTAATCTAATCTCAAGCTATCCACAGTAAAAAAGACAGGTATGGAGACACCACTGTTGTGATGTATTTAAAATATGTTTGAATATATTTTTCACCCAAAGGATTTAAGTGTATCGCGGTAGTCTTTTCTAAGAAAAAGCAAATACTGCGTTTACGCTACAATAGTGATAATTGTTGTTTTGATAAAATGAAGGTGCATACAATATTACTTCTTGAGTTATGATGTGTTTTTTCACAATTTTTATAGAGTGAAATTACCTTTTTCCCGTTTTATGTTTCGGTAACTATTAGGCAAATCTTTCTAGAGAAAACGGATACATATACTTTTATATACAAACGTTTAACACATCTATTCAGTTATGATTAGTAGTTTTTTTAGTAATAGCGTGTTGAAAAATGGCTCGTAAGCCAAAGTTTGGACATATTCAATATGCGTTTTTATAAACAGTGTTGTGATATACTTTTCACAAAATAATCTTCTCTTGATTCTATATTATCGGATGTATATATCGACTAAATTTTATTATTTTGATACTTATTATTAAAAATATTGGGTGTGCTTAAGCCACACGTTGGAAGTGAAAACTTCTATGACCAGTCTATATTTGCAAATCAACATTAGTATTAGAATAATATAAGGATCAATACATTTTTCTGTTACATATATTTTATATATAGTGTATGTTTGAATTATAAATCATCATCATTATTAGCTAAATTTTCAATAATCATTTTTCATTTACATTATTTTCTCTCATGTTATTTTTATTATTTTCTTGAATAATTTCACGTATTTCGTTACTATTTGCCTTAAATTGAAGAAAATACACTATCGGCTTTTGGTAACTGAAGTAAGTAACAAATATTTTCGATTGAAGATTATCTAAAAACTTTCTAAACCACCTCCCCCACCCCCATATGTGGTATACACTGTAAATTATTGAATCGAGGTGGTTGCAGTACGCGAAATTTCGTTCGAATACCCAAGCAGCAAAAAAGTGCCCAACTGGCTAATAGACGTTTTCACTTCAAAAGCAACATTTTCGATATCTCTAATTCTTGAATAGTTAAAAAAATAATGGAGTTATTCAAATCTACAAACAGATCTTATCTGAATGGCATGATGCATTTGTTGTTGCATGACCCAAATATTCTTTTTCCGGTAAAATTCCAAAACTGTTAGAGATATAGCACAACTTAAATAGCCTCTTAAAAATATGATAAACCATTCAAAACGGTGGTTGTCTAAAAAGAAGCGTTTTAAATAATGTATTTATATAAATATTTTTTTCCAAAGCACCCCATGTAGGGAAAGCAGAGTGGGCTGGATGCTATAGTCTGCTACCGTTCGAGCCTCTAACACAAGTTGAGTAGGATCGAATCTAGTTACTAGCTATTGATTTATCTGTCCTAAAAGTTGCTCCACCCTCGTCTTCATTAGTCCAACTAACATCAAGTAAAGACGCAAATGATAAAAATACCATTCCTTGATGTTCTGAAAGTACCGGGAAAACTTTGAGAAGCATCCTGAAAAAGTTTCTTTCTAAGAAAAAGTTACTTGATAAACAGCTTTGGACATTTACAACTAAGTCTGGGGAATCAAAACAAGAACAATGCATACGGAATGTTCAATGGAACGTTTCGATGTTACTATTCTAGATAAGCAATATTTTTTCAGTATGAGTAGTACTTTGAAAAAAATTGTCTTCAGTGTTGGTTAATAGGCATGTAGTAAAATCTATGTTTACTATTTGGACTCTAAAGTATTCAACCAGCTGCCAGGGTATATAATAACGTATACAAAAATAAGAAAATGTTTATCAAAATCAGAATGTTGCTTGAGGAATATGATAAAATGAACATCTTAATCAATATTCTTAAGCTAAAAAAAGAAGAATGTTAAAAATAAACAGTTTAGTTGTACACATTGAACTATCCTAATTCTTTATCGCATTTTAATATTTAACTTTGTTTTCATTAAATACAACTTTGATGATATTGAGATAATTACGGTGGACTAAAGCTACAATGAATCGCCCTAGGTCACTATATTAAGTAGTAATTCAAAAATTATATTTTGATACTTTTTTACTTTTGTAAATGGAATAAAAATATATAATTACTCTACACATATTATCTGAAATTGTAGGCAACATCTATTATATTACAAAATGCCTGTGTGATTATAGTTATAACACAATTTGTCACCACCTTTCTAATATCAGCTGTTTTTTTGTCAACAGTTATACTACTTAATAACAGCGGTGATGGTTGCCACATTTCTACATGAAGAGAAACTTTACCTCTCTGGCAACGTAACGGTTCCACAAAGCTCAAGTTTCCTTGAACCTGAATCAATATCCCCAAGTAAGTGAATACCGTCTGCATAGCATGTGTTTAACATTGCCATAGCCCTATACATATAGCTTTACTAATCCAAACTGAATTAATTAATAGAGGTACTTGCAAATAGAGATTGTCTTTAACCACGTAATATACTGGTAAATTAATGGATTTACATCACATTTATTTACCTATGTTGTCTGTATTTCTTACCTGCACCTCCTCGTCCATATACGACATGTGGAAACAGAGAGCAAAGTTTATTTTTAGTGGATTTATTAATATTTCGTTTTTAAAAGAGAAACTGTTTGAATGTTCATGTGTTAATTTTAGGGTTCCGTAAAAATTAAATGAAACACCTTATAGGATTACTGGTTTGTTAGTCCGACTTTCAAATTCGATTTCCCCTAAACAGATAAAGGCATTACAATGGATTTTGGAACAGCTATAAAGCTTATTATTCTAATCCGTATGAATTCAAACAATCATAATTCTAGAAGTAATTTACTAAATACTTTGGACGGCCGATGTTTAGTACGTCAAACAAATATATATATATAATAAAAAATATTGTATGATTCTGTAGTGTGGAGTTTGGTGTGAAAGGGGTTTATTTAAAGATTTCAAAGCTATTTTTTAGGTAAAGATGGAGAACGGCGTGACCAGAGGTTTTTTTAAAAATTTCTTCATATTATGAAAGAACACGTTAAACTGTTTACAAAAACAACAAAAATATCCTCGGGAAATAAAAATTATACAAAATACGAGAGAAATAAAAGTCGAAAATATAGAGGTATTTCTTTTATCTTTTAACACTAAATAAAAGAAGCAAATCACTTAATCCACCAACAAATATCAACAATAACTTCACTAAACACAATGAATGAAAGAAATCACGAAAGTATATGTCAATCTTTATATAACTGTCCAAAACCTTTACTTTAAAAACTATAACAATTATCGTTATTAAATTACATTGAATACCAGTATAAAAGAAGAATGTGATCATTTCTGATTGCCAACGTTGCCACATTGAACATATGTAATAGGAAAAGATGACGTAACAGTAATCACAACATTTTATTAGTAGCGAATATAAACAGTGCTTAACAGTATGATTATAATATTTCGTCGTTATTATCACATTATATAAT
>JAGFPH010001537.1:8221-42278 GCA_018207615.1 Philaenus spumarius | reverse complement strand
CAACCCTGTTCCTATCGCGTATTAAAATGGCTGTAGATTGTGTGTATTAAATCCCATAAGCTATTTTAGGTTTGTTAATTTGTTATGTTATATTTGTTTTAGAATGTTTATAATTGATTTCCCGCGATCAGTGAAGTGTCTAATTTCATTATATATATAGGAAAAAGTGATATATAGTGTAATTCTATTAAAACCTGTAGTCACGACGTCCTCCACTAGAACCATTTTTTATATTTTGGGATATTTTTACAAATTGCTTCACATAACGTGTCTAGAAACTTCATTCCAAAAGTATTTGAATTGAATTTGTATTGTCTCTCCAACACCCAAAGGTACAATGCACTTAAATTAGTAAAAGCATATAACTCAGTACTTATAAAAAAATTCTATACGTAGTTTAAAAGAAGGTACACAATTTTTAGAAACCTCGTTGATATTGATATTGATTTTATTAGTCATCTCTTCCTCCTAACCCCAATACAAAATTAGGAACATTTACAAAATAAAATTCTTAAAAATAAATAGTACTTTAACAGACAAAAAATAAAAATATATGTAGCTTATACAATTTATAAAAACATTAACAGTATTTGATAATTCAATGTATAATTCCTTGACACCATGGTTATTGTTATTAGTTAAATGGTTAGTTCAGTATGTAGAGTGCACGAAGGGTTGTTACTATTGATATAGTTTTGGTAAAACTTTGTAATCTTATAGTAGTTGGAACCCTTGGAGGGAGACTAGAACTAGCACCTCTCTGGTTTATTGATTGCATTGTTTGCATGCGATTGTGTGAGAAGCATCACCCCAACTTTGGTAGTAAAAGATAATTAAGGATGTAGCGGCAATAAGGCCTTTTAGGTCCATACGCCCTTATTGGGGAGATTGCATAAATGGATGCTCTGTACTGTCATTTGACTTAATTATTTGTTACATTAACTTTTTATAAGATTTAAAAAATCTTTCATAAACTGAAAACTACAAACTCGTATCCAAGAACATGATATTTCATAGCATTTTAAAAATTGTTTCTTGTACTGGAAACTGCTAGTTTGTAGTTTAGAAATGTAGCCTATGTTACAAAGTATTATTACATCACATAATAAAGCTTCAAACTTTCTTAATTTTCCTTGTCAATAATAGTTTCTAAATATTTTATTAGCCTAAGCCCTTAATGGGTAGAACCAATACAAACCTTTAATGCGATGTTCTCCCTTACATTAGTTTATAAAGTACCTTGCAATTTTATTTATAAAAAAAAAGTATCATCACAAAAAAATTTAGTTAAGCAATCCAGTTTAATTTAAAAGTATTTAATACGGTTTAATTATTTAAAAGTTTACTAAATTAAAGACATTTTCACTGCACATATGTAAAAAATTTGAAGCTTCATATCTCGAAACGGTGTTTTGGATTACAAGCCCTTGTTGCAGCTACCTCCTCAATTTTATATTTCAATTTCTAAGAAAAACTACTATTTAATGTAATGAGATTACATTAAATAGTTAGCAAATTTGAATTACTAAACTTACCTAAAAAATGTAAAGTTGCTATTTTCTTAGTATTGTTTTGAATTAATTCCCATTGTATCACCATATAGCACTCTGTAAAGTTGTTAAACATACATCTTATTCAATATTACAATATTAAAATCTATTTTTCAATACTGCCTTGAAATTGTTTTTAGCATTTGAATCATATTTAATCTCGTAATAAATACATATTTTGATAGTAAGGTAAACCCATTATTCTTGAATCGTTGTAAAAAGTAGGTTTTAGTGGCTTTGCAGCATTAAGTGTTCGCTTATATTGAAGTGCCAAAACTTCTTGGAATGTCTAGTATAAATAAAATGCACATGTACGAGAAATGAAACTCACAGCTAAACATTGACTGACCCTTGAAAATAGACTACTATAAATCATATTTGAAAATGTGTACATACAAGCCTAATAAAAATAAAGTCTTAATTTTATAGATGGAGCACTAAATTATTGACGATTAATTGATTTCGACCACCCATGAACTGTTTCAAACGTTCTTATTAGTTATGGTATTAACTCTGGTGATTGATTAGGCCACTCGTTATTGGAAATATACCTATCCGCAAAAAAATAGCAGAGCACATTCATCTAACCATTGACTGTGAGCGTCAAGGGATAAGTGATATTATTATACATATTTCAATTGTTGTGCTGGAAAAAACTAAGTTATCATGTTACTTAATCCAGCTCACCAAATTCCAATTTTGGAGTTCATTATGTAAGGGTTGATCGAAGGTCAAGTGTGGGTTATTCACTAACCTTTACCAACTGCTTTGACTGTTAATATGACATGCTTCATTATCTGAAAAAAGTTACAAGTTAATTAAATTATTTTGTAGGGTTGAATTTATTCAGTCAATGTTCTTTGTTTACTGCCTATTAAAACTCCAAATATTTATAAAATTGTTGCGGATCATTTTGTGACCTGCTATAAGAAAACCCCGCACTTAAACCATCATGTCCTCTGTGCCCCATGTCCAGGCAGCAGGTTATATCAAACCCACCTTTGGCAAAACAAAGAAAGCTTTTGGGATCTTCCTCTTGTTTGTATCTTGAGTCAGGGTAACTTTGTCCCAGATATTTCTGTCTCAGTAATGCGATGTCATCACACTCACATAGAACTTGGGGATAGAAGTTTCCTCCTTCACTCCACACTTTTGACATAAAGGGTTGTTCTCTAATCCCATCAGGTAGATGTGTCTCTTCAGAAAGTTTTGCCTAATCAGTAGACCAAACATCAACCCAATTTCTAGCCTGCTAATAACAGAAGTGTTGTGCTTAGATGTTCATTTCTCTCCATTTGTTTAAGTGATCTGATTTATCAATTGTTCTTAGAATTTTTTTTCCATTACATCTTGAAATTCCTATCATCTTCTCCAGACCCACTAGTAGTGTTCTACGTCCACTTCTTGCTGGTGATCTCCTATTTATCTTTTCTACTACCGTACTTCACATCTAGGGAAACAAACAAGTCTTACTTGTCTACGGCTTGACCTGCGATTCAGAAATGACTGGCATTCCCAGATCAATTTTGACATGCTTTAGAATATACCTTAGAGCCTGAGAATTCAGAGAATGTCGTAAGCATGGCCTATAATTTACTATAAGAATTACAACTCCAACTAACTTCCTGGAAGGTTTTTCGGGCTTTGATCTATGTGACTTAAAGTGTCATCGAACATTTCTTCTTTCAGGACAGACCGTGGCCTGTTCATTATGTGCACTTTTAATAGATACAGTATCTATAAATTGTTTTAATGCCAATATTTGGACAATTACTAAAATACATTTCCTTTATGTACATAGGGTGTACTCATCACAGCAATTAAACACATTTTCTATCAAAAAATATTCTCTTAAGTTATTCGTCATACATTTTGAATCCAATGTTACACTTATAACAGTATATTGCTATTGCTTTTATTGCAACTACTAGTAAACCCCCGTGAAAAATCACAGGCGGATTAATTAGATACACAACAGAAATACATCATTCAAGAAAATACTATTTTAAAACAACACACGTTATCTAACTATGCTGACAGGGATTTTTAACTTCGTAAATGTGTACAATTATAAGGATAATAAAACTGTATGAATATTTGTTAAAATTTTGTATTTATGTATGCTATTTAAAAAAAGATAAAAATATTATCTTTTAATTGCTTTTTATTTCATATTGATAGATCAAATAGAAGTTATTAATATTACAAGATTTATATTTATTAAAATTGTAAACATAATCCCAAAGGTATAATCTATGCTAGGTTTGTGTATTACAGATGAAGTGTTAAATCAGCTGTTTAGATGTAGGAATGTTTCCCAAGCTAAAGGAATGTGTATCCTTCTTTAAACTTTTATAAAAAAAAATATATTTACGATAGAAGGTTGTATTTATTACACATTTTATAACCTAAAAGCAAATATTATAACGTATATTATAGCATACATTAGTTATTTAGCTCATATTTAAAAAAATTCAACTTCACAAAACATTATAATGATTGAAGTTGTAAACATAACCTCAAACTATAATATGCACTGGGTTTACAGATGATGGGTGAAATCAGCTGTTGTATTAAATGTTACTCGTACGTACACTCGCTTTTAAAGGAATTGAAATCCAATGTTACAGTATATCGCTCCTGCCTTTATTACAACTATACAATTTTAATGTAACAAGAAACAACCTGATTCAGGACTTGGGTGAACGTATCTAAAACATGAAGTGGTTTGTTTACATCGCGATAACTTGGGGTCTGCACGATCGATTAGGCAAACAGTTAAATTAAATGAACTGTGAATGGGTTTATTCGCTCCAATATGTACAGGCGCATTGGATAGCAGTAATACACAAAACGAAGCACGAAACCGATGAATCTCATCCAATAACATTTATTTCTGCTACTACATAACTGAAAACCAAATATAAAATATAAATAAAAAGTTCAAACGCTGGTATATTAGAAGACTATATTATGTATTATAGTAACATAATAATTCAGTTAATATTATACCTCGAACTGGTATAGTGCGCATAGTGAGTATCAGAAGTTAATAAACTTTAAAAGAACATTAAAGATGTGTTGAAAATTAAACTGCTGCTTAAAATATGATATCGTAAACGTAATATTTAACCGTGGCTCACAATGTTTTTGAAAACACTATAGCACAGTGTACTTGAAAAGTGTGTTACTTGACTATGATTTAATTGTTTTTGTTTTAAAAACATGAATAACTTGGAACTAAACAAGATACATTTTTTAACAGAAGAAGAAGTAGTATTTTTTATATTTTATTTGCGGCATTCTAAAAGTGTTAAATTTTATCACAGATACGTTGTTTTTCAGTTCTTCAACAGTTACTGATTTTTTACATAATAACCTACTCTATCTTTTAAAAAACTTCAACTGCAAAAATTCATTGTATTTACATTTTTAAACCTCAGGGCAAGTGAAATGAGCATTGCAAGTTGGTATTAGTGTGTAGATGTGGTTGGCCGGCAGTTTTAATAGAGAGATACGTAATAAAACGTCACTTATTCTTTTTTTATGATAAGAAAATTTGTAAAAGAAAGCAATTAGGGCCACTTATCTAAACAATTAAAAAAAATCGTATAAAATACTTTTTGAAACGTTTCATGCTTATATTATAAGCTCTAAAAATTTGTTTATGGTCTTATAGTTTGGGTTTTCGAATACGCTAGTTAGTCGGGAAGACAGTTGATTATTTTGTCCACAAAAAGTAACTTTAGAGCCACTGCCATCATTTTCGATTTACTTGAAATTTTTAATATAAACATACTTTTTTGCTTATAGACTTTGTTTTTTTACTTCTTGCCAGATAGACTAATTTATATGGGGGAGTAGCGTAGTGTTACAATAATCCGGACACCAGTAACTAGGCTCTAATCTGCTTAAGTCTAAATACTTGTAAGAAGGTATACTTGATAGAATAGACTTTGAACACATAATTTCACAACTAATACGTTTATGAACTCAAACGCGTTTCAACGACAATGTTTCCATCATCGGTGATTCACGAGCTACAATAGTCAAACTATAACTAACTTAGCTATTGTAGCTCGTGCATCACTGAAGACTTTGTCGTTGAAACTCGTTTGAATTAATAAACGTATTAGTTGTGAGATGTTGTATTCAAAGTCTATTCTATCTGCAAAAGTGTGTTGGAGGTTCCATATGTTGCACAGTTGGATGGCCACCAAGCCTCTGGACTACGCCCCTCTCGAAAAACATACAGGTTTTACCAATTAATGTAAGGAAAATGCGAAAGGCAGTACTAGGTTTCTAGTACTGGTTTCGAGTTTCTAGTACGTTTCTAGGTTAGTTTATGTAACCGATCTTGTAAATACACGGATTTTCAAAGCGTTCATATAGGTTTTAGCATTTTAATTTCATTAGATCTGTAACAAGTGTCAAACAATAATTCAGTGCGTGTCTATCATGCATTTGGCAAATGTTTTAAGTAAAATTATCTAATCGACGGGTAGCTTTTACCAATTAATTGTTTTGTCTTAGAAATTGGTCGAATATCTACGAATAACAAAATATTTAATCACAATCTAAAGCCTTGACTCAAAAACACTACATGAGAGAAAGTAAAATAAATTTTAAAGTGATTTATAATTCTGTTTTCGTTTTAGAGATGATAAAAGTTTTTTCAGTCCGCGAAGGATAAAATATATTACGTCGGACATTAAGACACAATATGCTATAAACAAGGGCGAACTGACGTTTTGTGCGATGACCTTGTTAGGCTTTATGGGCCGCATAAATATATCATCCCTCAGTTTATCTGATAACAAAATATATTTATGACATTATATTCCATTATTTTTATTTGTTTAAGTAAAAATAACATATAAAACATACAATTACACAACCCTTGTAAAGAAATATTGAAAACAAGATAGTAAAACGAACGAAATATAATAAGAGTCATAAAATACTTTTGTAAACAGTAAAATGTTAACCAGGTGATTGGCCTTTTATTTTACCTAAGATACGATTTTATACATCTCGTGTTCTTTAGTCTGCTGGCATAAACTAAAGACGAAAAAAAGGAGTCGTGCTATTAAATAAAAGTAAACAGAAATGAACTAAATTAAAATATCGTCTATGTTATCACTCTTGTATTGTTTGCTGTATTTTAGTGCACTATCGAGCTGAATTCTTAATTTTACTCTTTTTGAGGAAGTGCGTATTTTTATAACCTAAAAAGTAAGGTTAACTCTATTAAGAGTTTACATTGGATTTTTGTGACGTCGTGATAATAATCTATCGACCAAAGCGAATCTAACAATATCAAATTCAACCGTTTAAGTTTATAATTTAGGCCCTGCGAAGTAATAAATTCAAGATGGTTTATGCTGTTTCATTATAATATGCATAATATTTTATACATAACTTATTTCATTAACAATTAGTTATAACTTTTTTTGGTAAGTCACGTGACTTATTGCCGAATTATTTAAGACGAAATGTTTCGAAGTGTAACTCCATTATTAAGGCAGTTATTTCAAACGCTAGAGTTAGATGAACCAAATCAAGCTAGCGTTAGCTATTCTACTCCCCATCTTCATTTATCTAACTTGAATCAATTAAAACTAAGTACAAAATACACATTAAGCGCATAATATTAAATGTAAGGTATCTTGGCATGGATGTTGATGTCTGTTGCTTTAATGTGCAACGATATATTTTGAGTAATAATTAATATTTGATGATAGAGTTCCGGCTACAAAACATGTCAACTTAAACAATTTGAGAAGACAAAAAAGAAAATATTTAACTTTTAACTGATTAAAAGTGATTTTAATACCACATTTAAGCAGAATAAAAAAGAACAAATATTCTTTGGTTCATTTTTTATTTCCCTGACCTCACGTTGTAACACCTGAAGTATCAAGACAAATCTAAAAACCACCTCATTTGTCAACAATTATGTTGACCGTTCGGTCGTACTTGCAGGACATGTATCCACGTTTAGTTGTTGTTTAACACGACTTTAGATCATGTCATGGCCAGTTAGCATATTATTACTGTTACAATATGCAGATGAGATACTCAAGTAAAACCAGATTAGAAACTTACAAAGTGTGTGTAAGCTCTGCGTTCAAAATTGATTACCCAAATCAGATTGACAAATTTAATATTAGGCTTTTTGTTGGAAGGAAAACTTGAGATGTGTAACAAAATATTTGAAGAAGTGATTTAGCCGAGATGAAGTTTGGCCGAATTGAGATTTTAGAAACTAATTGGTTTGGTAAAAAAAATCCCGCCAACAGAATTTGTGTACTCTTGTAAATTCGTTTTGGAAATATTCGTGAAGTGAACAATCGGCACAAAACATACTAATACATGAATTGCTATTGTACTTACTTCAAGGATTCATTTCTTTACAATAATTTATAACATAATATATATTAAATAAAACACTTAAAAGAAAAATACATGTTAATTTTTAAGTCCTGTTTGCGATGAAAATGAAGTAAACGCAAATCTAATAAAAGTAACTTAAATACACTTAGGAAAGCCTCTGGGACCCAAGATGTATAGAGTATTTGGGACCAACCAAGTCCTTCTAAAACTGAATCTTCTACCTGCCCTTAGTATTGAAACCAATAAAATAGGTTCCAAAATTACATCATATAACTACTAATTTATGGTGCGTATGGAATATCTCACAAAGTTGTTTCCATATACAGAGTGTCTATAAGATATTGTCTAAAATTTCACCTGGCTAATCTATAAGTACAGATAAGAAGTTGCAATAAACATAGGTCCAGAAACGCTTAGTTTTCGAATTATTCGCCTTTTTTTACCAAACAGTTAATGTGTTTGGAAATACATAAATTTGGTGCACGTATTTTTTACGTAGCCTTTTACGCTTGTATAAATGACCAGCACGTTCTTTTACAAATTTAAAAATGGCGGCCATTAAAATACTTTAACGTCAAATTTCTCTAAAACCACTAACTTTACAAACAAATTTTGAAGATATTTTTTAATGTCAAACAAAATGGTTTTTTACATTTCTCGTACTCAAAAGATATCCGAATCATCGGTAAACAACTAAAATCATAATTTCTTGGTACTCTCTATAATACATAAATTTACTGAAGAAGTACAGTCTTAGATTCTTAATTACTTGCACTTTGCACTTCTTGACAATTAATTGATCTTCCGGCCTTATTGGAGAATGTTCCACTCAATGGGCGTTTGGATTCATGGTGCATGATGAATGGGGCACTAGCCCATATTAGTGTGAATGTTAGAACAAATGTTGGTAATATCTACCAAGAAATATGATTGTATTGACTGATGGAGGAGGGCCAGTTCCGTAGCCAGCAAGGTTACCCACCTTGATTTATTTCTAGGGACACCTCAAGAGCATTGTTTAGCTCCAGTAGCTTCAATTCATTGGGAGTACAGTATTCGGCAAATGTTAGGAGTTTTCCAAAGCGTACTGAAATCTATTTTCGTACCTATGGTTATGAAAACCACTTTTCACCTATTGAATATTCTAATGAAATTTGGGACACTATTTGTAGTGTATTTACTCTGTGTATATGGTAAACAAATTTATTTCAAATTTTAACTGTTTATTTTTGACAAAACCAAAATGAAGGAATTACAAATGAATTCGTTATTTTTCAACAAAATTACTTTATTTAGTCAATAAGAAATTTTTTATTTGAATTGTGTTTTTATAAAACAATAGCTGATTGACAGCTAACTGAAAAATCACATATAATCACATATAAATGAAAATGAGTTAGTTATGTTGAATCAAACAATATAAATGGCGTGTTTATTTCCCGAATATCAATCGAAAAGTAGCAACCTCTTCCTAGAACACCCGATACATCAGCAAAGCTTATGTTTGCCCTAAAACACTACATTATTTAATGGAACATAAATTGTTTACAAAGAAAGAATGGCTACTGAAATTATATAAAGGCACGTTATAAAAAACCGTGTTTCTCTATTTATATATTATTTGATTGTTCTGCTGAAATAAAAATCTACGTCTACTTGATTGGTAAACATTTTTGTAAGGAATCTACAAAACCTAGTTTTTCAATATTTTTATCCGAAAAAGTCTGACATTAAACAAAAATCTGTAGTGAAATATTTATAATTTACGATTAATAAAAACAATTAAATTTGGTTTAGGTATAACTGCATTTAAATTATTATATGAGTAATTTATATATTACAGTTTATTGCCATGCTGTATATTTATAAAATTAACATTAAATTATAGCATCAAATAAGTCATCATAAGGATAAGAGAAGTTTAGTTGAGTGTTTTCCCTATACAGACAAGAAATGTTATATACTGTTAAACACATTACCCTTCTTAAAGTTCTACAGTCGAATAAATAATTGGGACATTAGATTTCAGCTCTTTTGACATTACGGTAAACAGTTTTAGTTGCTTTAAACGTTTTTGTACGTTTTAAATAAAAATTCTTATTGCTTAAAAATCTAATTTTTAAAATAAATTACAGCAAATCATAATAAATAACTTTCTAGAATATTTTCAAATTAAGAGAATCTAAATTTAAAGAACAAATAATTTGGTATAAGTAAATAAAGTTATCAAATTAACTGCAATTGAGTCGTGAGTAAGAATTTTTCTCCAACAACCAAGAATTGAATCCTTTATTAGTCCTATGAAAACAAAGTAAGGAAGGTGAGCCACAAATAAATTAGATTTTAAGAAATTCTAATACTTTTATTTTTTATAAAAATATGCATAATTATTTGCGTGCACGCACACCTTCTAAATTAGTAAACAATTCGTGAAATTCCTTTTCTGGAAAGCATTTTCGTATATACAGTAATTACTTGTGTAAAAGTACGGTATACATATTATTTGTTCTACATTGCTTATTTTCTTTATGTTTCTGATCTTGAAAATGATAAGATTTTACTAATTTTTTCGAGTTCCAAATATTATCCTTAATTTATAAAATGGCGGCCTTTGGTGGAGATGACCTTAGCCCAAGGGTTAGTCAAGTTTTTGGAATGGAACCTTGAGTATTGCCATGAAAACAAAGGATCGAGTATAGATCTCGCTGTAAAGAATGTCTATTTAGAACTGAATTAATCTCCTACAAAGGATCAAGGACTGGAGTGGGTATTTTGACGGCCAAAATACATTTGCAATGAATTTATAATTTTAAATTGCAAAGCTTCTTGAAACTGCTTTCAGTATTACAATGACAAAATTTAAAATATTTATTTCTCACTACTTTTTCTAAAACTAAATACTTTCCCATAGATTTGCTTCTTTCTTTTCTTACTTATAGCCAAGAAAGATTATTGGCTATAACACGATAACTAGAGGAAGGGAGTAAAGGGAAGATGGATCTTCATATTAATCTGGAACTTGAATAAATGGCATGGCAGTCAGAAAGATGAATTGTATTCTTTTATGACACAGCTTCAGTCCGGAAGATACAACTTCACAGAGTTACACTGCAGTGACGGCAAGACGGAGACAAAATTATATGCGAAATTGGAGAGACCATGAATGAAAAATGATCAGCAATTAGATTTTTGGAGTCCTGTCATTTGTGTATGCGACCAAGCACAAGGAGAAAAGAGTAGAGGAACATTCAACCGAGGGCTAGAAGAATATAACTCAAATATGCCACCACTATGAAGAAATGTTTAAGTAGGAGTGAATGTGAGATATGCTGTAAAAGGAACAAACACTATAATAAATAAAAAATCTTAAAAAATAGTAGTTATCTACATATTTAAAAAAGTTCCTGCTTTTTATTCACTCACTTCATAAAGTTAATACTTAACCAATTTTGGTGATTCTTTTTTAATTTAAAAGATAATTGCAAGTTCAAAGTCACTGTGAAACTAAACATTTGATTTACATTTTTATGTTGGTTACATCCCAAGTTTTAAAATCGTATCAGTATGTTACAACTAAATTAATAGGAAATATTTGGTTCTAAACAGCTGATAACCTAACTGAGTTTCAAATAAAGTTATTTACTTTACTCAACTGTCAACAGATGATTTAGGTTATTTTATTGTTGATGTGTGTTAGGTCTGATTTGTTGCAGTGTATTGGTGTTGGTGAGTAATTGAACTATTTATTTTTGTCGTCCCTGATAATAAATGAAATTAATATTGTTAAGATACGTGGAGATGGTAATTTAATTGAGAATTTGAGTCTTTTAATAAATTAAAAAGGTGAAAAACAAGTTAGTTGAATTTTGTTACTTTACATCAAAATTGGTCGAATTTCGATCACAGGAGATACTCGTTTATTATAATTATTGTTTGCGTTTAAGGACGGGTTATACTAATTATTAAATAAACAAGTTACGTTATGCTTTCTTTACTACTCACACCCCTTCTTTGTTTTTTCTCTAATGGTTTCGAAGCATATTTCGTCTAATTCTTAATGCATTACTAACCACTCAAGTATGAGTAGTCCTTATCGAGCAAAACAGGAACGTGGCCACACGTCTAAATTACAAATGCTCTCGTATTATTTTAAGCGTTATAGTTAAGTGTTGTGTATATAATATGTTATTTGTAAACGTGGTATCTCATTTTGACCAAACGATTCACATTAAACCAATGCAAGAAAATATAGCATTAAAATACTAGTATATGTGTAAACAAATTTTCTAAAAATTTGTATTAATTTTCACGACAATGGTCGTGATACAACACTCTTCACCATTGAATTAAACTAATATATCTTCCTTTGAACATTTTTACGCAATCATCTCAAAATATAAAAAATGTATTGGAAATTATCGATTGGTTTATTTAGCTTTTATTGGTATCTACGTTATAACCGTAAACAAATGTTCATCAGCTGTTATGATATTTATAACGAAAGAATCGTCATTGGCTGATTTCACACTTGCCGACACGACACCGACTCGGCACCGACACGATATCGGAACGATGTCGTCGGTCATGAAAACTAACTTAAACTTAAGTTATCGGTGTCGAGTCGGCAAGTGTGAAATCAGCCATTTGTTTGCCCTCAAATAAAATTCCTCACAGACTTCAAAAGATGTTATTTTTGATGCACCGTCAAGAACCGGAGTAGTTCTCCAAAAAGACTCATTACTAGTTTCTTTGTTAGCATATTTGGATGCGATATAAATGAAATGTTGCACTTTTGAACTACTATTCAGATAGTTTATCAACGATTTGTCGGTAAACGTTTACTTCCTTGAATCTTAAAACCATTCATGCTACACAGACCGAAATGCATGATTGCAAGTTTACAAGATGCTTAGGTACCAGAACAACTTGCTCTTCAATAATTAACAAATTTCCAAATTTCCGAACACTAAAATAATTTTACAGAAACCACCGTTAGTTCCACAATAATTTGGCATAGCTACAATGAACGAACTGTTGTTATTCGTGAGGCTGTGCTCAAAAGAGTGTTGCCAACAGTACGAAACCGAGATGACTTCTTTCTTTATATGAATTTTATGGCTGCATATTTATGGCAGTTACAAGTTTCGGTTGAGAATTTTTCAGGGATTATTTATATTTGGAGTTAGTTTATAGAATATTCCTGATGATATTATTACAGAAGTAGAATAATGGAACTATTGTAACCTTTAACCAATGTACTCTAATCGAGAAAAAATCTATAACACTAATTAAATAATATAAACACACAAAAACTAAAACAAAAACTCAGAAACTAAAAAGAAATATTTAAAATAATTCCAAGAAACACATTACATCAATTTGATAATTTTAGTGATCGACCATCTTGCAAATGTAGCATACGAATAAAAAAACTTTGGTTCGAACTTAGTTACTGACTATCGATTTACCTAAACTATACCCTGCTCTCCAATCTTCAATAGCCTAACTGTCATAAAAAATATGTGCACATTAAGTATTCACACTAACGACTGATAACAGCGATGTCAAAAATGTAAGAATTATGTGTTATGTATGGAGTTTGGTTAGAGGTTGGCACAACTTCATTAGATGTTAGGGGACCTACAAAATTGCAAAATTGTTCAATTAATTGTTGTTCAAATTGTTCAAAATTGTTCTAGACATAAGGCCAGAAAAACTTAGTTGTCAGTTTGTCGTGTTTGTATAAAAATAAAAGCAAACTTTAGAAATTACTAAGATTATGAGTTAAATTTTTTATACACATTATTATGCTGTTTTTTTTATCAGCCCACCAAGATCCAAAACTATTTACATACTCAAAATGGCAACCGTCTAAAAATTGTATAGTCAAATTTCTTGGAAACCGTCAATTTTACAAAAATGTTGTAAGATGCAAAATATTTATACTTTTTAATGATAAAGAAAATGGAGTTTTAACTTTTTCTGTAGCTTGCAAAATAACCAAGTTATCATCAAAAAACATAAAACGAAAAAAAATCGTAATTGTCAAGAAAGAACACACTAAACATTATGATCTTATTAAATCAATAACTCAGCTGTTACAACACAAGAATGGAATGCCACATAACAGCTGTTTTTAAGTAATAACTTAAAATGGTCAGCTGTTTCCTATAACAATTGCTTGCAATTTTATCTGTACAAGGTTACGTGTTATAATTATTCTAATTAATTTATAAGTTTTTATTTTATAAAGTAATTTCTGATTGTTTAACTTTTTTGGCTTTGATTGATGTTTACTATTACTATTTTTATTTTATTAAAGTTTTAGCTCACTATTTGTAATACTGTAATAATAATTTAATGACTGCAAAACTTTCGAAGCTGTTTATCGTCGTTTGAGAGATAAAGGTACGTTTGTAAGCGTTACTAAAGAGAGAAAGCAAACATTGATGTAGAACAAAATATGTTCTTAATTTTGGAAGAAAGAACAGGGACAAGCGTGAGGGAAATTACTAATATTTTGAATGTAAACCAAACTGCAGTGTGGGTATCATTCACAATAATGACCTCTACCCATTTCACCTTTCTAAAGTACAAAAGCACCTCCCACAAGACTAAATCTTCTAGGGTGAAATACTGTCGTTAGCTACTACAGTCGTATTCAAAATCCTGACCAATTTAGCAAAGTGTTATTTACTGACGAAGATACATTTTCAAGGGTTGGTTTAATAAACTCTCACAACATTCATGTTAGGGCAAAAGATAATCCTCATGAACTTGTGGTTAGATTTTACCAGCAGCTGTTTAGTTTAAGTGTGTGGTGTGGTATATTTGGAGATCATCTGCTGGGGCCACACATTCTTCACACTCGTTTCAACGGAAACATGTATTTAGACTTTTTGGAAAGAACTTTGCCAGACTTATTGGATGACGTTCCACTTGCAGAAAGACAAGACATGTAGCTCATGAATCATGGCGCTCCAGCTCATTTCAGAAACAACGTGATACATGTCCACTGCTATACATATCCATTGCATTGGATTGGAAGTGGAAGAACTGTTAATTGGCCAACTAGATCACCAGACCTAAATACCCTGAATAAATTTGTGTGGGACTTAAGTGTTCGATACAGACAAGTACCGGACATACAAGAACTGCATCGAAGAATAGAAGGGGGGTGCATGAGCATCAGAGCTATTCCTGGTATCTTTGAAATAGTCAGGAATTGGTTGCATCGCCGAAGCGTGCATTCTGAAGGAGAACGTCACGTTGAGCACCACTTGTAATTTCAATGTTTAAATGTGCTGTCTAAGCCTTGCAGCCAACTTATTCTGTTTTTGTCCCAGAAGGTCGTCAATATTTTGTTTGATTTATTTGTTTGAGAACGTATCCTTGGTTCAATATTAAATGTGCACTTTAATTATTAAGAAAAAGTGTTTATTTTGTGTTAAGACTTTGATTTTTAATAAAACAAATATATAAATTAATTTCCATATTGATAAAAATATGTATTTTAATAATTATGAGTGTTCTTGACAGTTAGGTTGTTTTTCGGTTTAGGTTTGTTGACAATAATTTGGTTATTTTTCAAGCTATATAAAAATGAACACCTCATTTTGTTTAACACTAAACGACATTTGACGGTAGCCATTTGGAATATTTAAGTAGTAAACTTTTGGATCTTGAGTACTGGATAAAGAATAGGATAAATAATGCGTTTACCAAATTTATACTCATAATCTTAATAATTTCCAAAGTTATCATTAATACAAATTTAAAAAGTAATAAAAAAAACATGAAATAGACAACAGACGGAACACGGAGTTCATTTGAACAAATGTTGCTTTTTTTAAGTCCTCTATCATCTCCTGAAGTTGTTCCAACTCCTTGCGAAACATTCTGTATTTGAATAAAAGTAAATCGTATACATATTGCTTGAATATACTTGTAACAAGTATCTATCATAAATATATATCATAACATGGCAAAACAAAATGGGTATATGCCATGGAAACAAGAGTTTAAATTAATTTTGGCTAGGTATAATATATATATACCCAATTTCGACTAGTGCCTATTTCGTGTTAGTATATTGTGATAAGCGGAAGAGTGATGTTAGGACAACATTCACTTTGAAGTATGAAATTACGCAATTCGCTTTATCGATTGAAAACTACATATTTGTCAACGTTGTAACATAGACTTACTGAACAGGTTGAGATGTCTTAACTTAATACACTAAAAGGTATCATAATTGCAAAGGTTTTTATACCATTTCTATATTATTTAGTTTGTCTTTTGGAGTGTTTTATTGAATTAAAACAACATAATGGAATTATTGGAAATAAATATCTAATTATACATTATGATTACGACGTCGAGCGTTTTGTGCATTTAGGTGTCATTTCTTCCTCAATATGATGTGGAGGAAACTTGTAAACTTGGATTTTATATTTAAAACGTATTTGAATGAATTTAATATCCTTGAAAGCTCGTAATGAGAAGTACGAAATTGACATAAAATTAATTTTGAAATAAAAGTACGGGACGTTCCTCTAGTCCTCTGGTATGCATAAGCACAAAACTTGAACGTTCATAATATTCAATTAGTTAAAAATAGTGAAAACAGAGTTCTCAATGTTTTATAAATTATTTCTGATTGCCTTACTAAACTGGTTAATTTTACTATAAATTAACTTTTTTGTGTACTTAGAGCTCTCAGTCCTTTATTTTTATTTTTTATTTCCTGGTGACGTACGTTTTTAAAAACTTGACGCGCATCAACAAATGTAAAGTACTAGTTAAGTGTAGGTTTGATAATGCCTGAATAGAAAAGGTGAAACGTACTTCACCAGGAAATAAAAAAGAAAAATAAAGGACTGAGAGATGTAAGTACACAAAAAAGTAAACTTATAGTTTTATAAATTGATAGGTTATTTCGGAAAGGCATATTATATAATGTTATTTACGTCTGTGAATAAAAAGAAATGTTTTATTTAATGATCGACTGGCCAATGTTATTGATACTGTGTATGATTCTAATAACTTCTTTCGTACTCGTGTACTAACAATGTGGTATTTTAATCTCTTGAATGCGCAAAACCAGATATAAATTTGAATTGTTGAGTCTCGATGTTAACGATGCATGAAAAACAAAAGGGATTTAATTTCGTTTGAGCATATACATAACTAATATTGCATTAAAAATATTTGGAAAATACATTGCAATAATTTTTTAACGCTCTGGGAAAATACATTGCAATAATTTTTTAACGCTCTGTACTTGTTTGAAAATTTGTATTTCCATTTCAGGTAGGTACTTAATAAAGTATCTGTCCGTAGATCCGATCGGTAATATAAAATTCCTGGACGTAACGATTTCCATAGTTGTTTGAACATTTAAAATGGGTTTCTTCCAAATTATTAATAAAGAAATGATTACGTGATAAATAAATAAGTGTGATTAAAAAACATCTACATACCAATATTAAAAAGAGGAAACGTTATTCGTATGTGACAAATTACTGAACAATAAAAAACTTTCATGGACGATGTATACTTCCTGAGCAATATATGCCAGTTGTTTTAGTATACCTAAAATAAAAATAAAATTAAGGTCTTGCAGAAAGTTACCTTAATTAAAATACCCCTACTTTTTAATTTGTTTAAAATTGTGACTACCTGCCCTATAATACAATTATTTAATGACAGAAAATACAGGATTCTTAAGAAATATTCATAACTTTAATTAAAAATACCCCTTTTTAAAATTTCACAATGTTTAGAAATATTATTACCATTTAAACAGAAAATATTTTGTTGAGCTACCTACAGTTAACTAAGTACAATAATATAAAGTAAAAAAAAAATAAAACAATACAAATATATAGTTTGAAGATATAATATTACAAAAAATAATAAGTGTCTCTGAAGTACAGTAATGAAAAAAATTACTAATCAGACCTCCCTAATAACAAACATATAATGTTGTTTTTTTAATGCTTAAATTGTAATCATTATATGAACCACTTTGTACAACAAATGATAAAACTATTTTTATCATTATTCCCATTGTATTCAATGAATGGTAAAACTTTATTGAAGGCTTCTTTCTGCCTATGCTCTCACCCCTCCTAGTGGCCAGCACCAGAACTTGGGCGAGGCTACTGTCATTCTATATAATCTTCATTTAAAATGTATTTATAAAATGTTTGTTCAGTCTTTGGACGTTGTAACGGAGTGTAAAACTAATATAATGCAATGTTGTAAAGTTGTATTTTAATATGGTTAGCAGTTTTGTTACTTTTCAATATCCTGAAATTAAGAAGGAATCTTTATAGAACGAAAACTAGATTTACTACAAAGTAAAATGTATACATATTTTAAAAAGATGTTTAGTCTGTAATTAATTGTTAACCTAAGTGACCAATCACACTGTATTAATCCCGAAAGAGTGTCAGCTGAAGCAAATATATTTATTATCTGTTTTAAAAATTCAAATTTACTTTAAGGTTAGGTTGTCTTCTTGCGTAATGCAGATAGGAAAGACGTCACGGTAGGTAGAAAGACGTCACAAGTTTTATGTTACGCAGGTATACCAAAGGAAACGAGATATAAAAAGTTTGTAAACTTTTAATTCCTTGAACAACTTTTCCGAGGTGTTGGACAAAGGCATTGAGTCTATTGACGTCACAACGGGAAAACAGCTCGGTTTTATCACTCCTTTCGTTAATTTAAAGCCCATTAATCCAAATTAGTGGTAGTTGAATCCGTTACTACGTGCTCATGCTTCTAGTGAAATGAACCCTCCAACTTGTCCCAGCTTTAAGAAAGGAGTACCCAAACAAATTTAATTAGGAAAAATTGTAGCATTAGTATACCTTTTGAAAACTTCGTATGTAAAATTTGACGTTAGTAATTTCCTTATAGGATTTGTTTTTCATTCAAGTTGACGATGACGTTCATTTATAAAAAGTATTGATAAACCAGTTTTTTTTATATAGAATGTATTGGTGGGACCTTTGATCATGACTTTATAAAATGCCAAAATTAAAGTGTAAGAAATCTACTTTGATCTTTTGCTCCAAACGAAAAATTTGTTTTAACGATTAGTGTTTTTAATGGACAGTATTATATTATTACTGTGATCTGTCTTCAAATTTCAAGGTTAATAGCAAACAGTAAATTGATATTGCAAAAATTAACCTTTTATAAAAGACCATTTTTCACTGTCAAATTAGCTGTCTTACTAGTGCGCTCTTTAAACGCCATCCATCTACTCGCACAATTTTTTTGTAAGAAGGATTATTAATCACAATCTACATTTAAGTAAAATCTCTAACTTACTACACACACACACTATAACAAACTGTTTCATGATGTAATTGACTAAAAAAGAACTTTGGCCGATGTATAGAAAAATTAAAAAAATGTAGATATTTCATTTGTATTTCGGCCTCAAATAAGACTAAACCTATGGGCTAATTGGAGTTTTGTAATTTTATTATTGTAAAATACACGAACCTTAAAGGTTCAACTTATGCATAGCTCTGTCCATAACTTTATATATAGTACATTTGAAAATCATGTATAAAGGTCCCATTTATCAACTAATTTTAATGAAAATATTAACAGATATATTAAAAGATATGTTTTTAAATATAAAAAAAATCAGTTTATATTTAAAAAAAATGTTATTTAAAAACTCTGATTATTAATTTAAAAAAATATATTTTAGAACTGATATTTCGTAAGCAATTCGAGAAAGATTTTTTTCGACGACGAAGGTGGAATTTGGCTGAAGGCTGAATTTCATATGGATTACTGAAGTCTATTTGTTGTCAAGTGATTTTGGAAAACATATCTTTTTTTATAAAAACTAACTCTACTTACATGCCATCGATGTTCACAAAAATATTGCACTAAAAATAAAATAAAATTTGGTTTTTAAAAATATTAAACATATCGGAAACATCAAACCAAATCGTTGATGTCCTATTTGAAAAGTTACAATTTTGTATATTTAGCTAATTGTCTACAATGGACTTAACATGCAAAATCAAATTGTGCAAACATCAAACATCACATCTCGCTCGTCACACAAATAACACATCCATGCACAGTGAAGATAACCTCGTACAGTTAAGCAACTTACACAGTTGACTGTCTTTATCAGCGTTAATCGAGGAACAAAAGTTACTAAAAATAATACATTTTACTAAAATATGTGTAAATTCAGACTTTTAAAGATTTTTAAATCATAAAGTTATGAAAGGTTCAATTTAAATGAGGCAAGTTGTAAGCCATTACAAGATTTTGAGGAATATACTTCCAATTAGTCTTTCTTTTCGATTGTCAATGTTTCCTTCTCTAAGGTGCTTCTTTGTTTCTAATACTTTAGTTGTATATCTATATTTAAAGTAAGGAAACATTTGCGTCAATTTTGAACAAATGGTTACAGAAAAATGGAAATTTACAAATGTATGCACTTGTAATTTCTTAATTTGATATTTGTAAACTTACTCTGTGATTATAAATGACTGGTACAAAATTATTTCAAAACAGTTTTGGCACTGAACTATCACATTTCAAGTGGCAACGTTGAACTTCGTACATAATTTAAAATACTTGGATACACTTAGATAATGTATTTATAAATTGTCTTTATGATTTAGAAGTACATGACTCGCTGTTTAGCTATAAAAAAGCTTTAGGGAACGATTTGAATTTCGCTAAATCTAAAACATCTACGGAATCCTTCTTTGATGTTCATCTACCGACTTTGTTTTAAAATACATAAATGAGAGAAAATGTTTGTAGTATAGCAAAGAGCAAAGTCAGGTACGCTTACTTTCTAAATCCCGTACTTAACATAAAGAGTAAATGTAATTTGGCAAAGTGCAGAGAAGCAGTGGAACTAGATGGGTGGGTGGGGGGGGGGGAGTACAAAGTTTCTGACAAACTGTGAAGACACATTGTTTATGTCTCAACTCACATGGGAGCCTCGACCAAGACAATGTACTGTGCACAGAGCGTGTCAGCTGAGACATGTTCTTGACATATGTTTTATAAAACTTTTCCTGCTCTGCGCAGAATAAATTCGTGATTTAAAGAAACAAATATATCTTCACACAATTATATAACTACCAATATAAATACACAAATCATGTAATATTAAACGAGTACCGCTGTTATATTTTCATCTAAAACGGCTTAAAGAATGTAATGTAGTTTCGTCGAGTCCCTGCGAGACATTCCTTGGTGTAGGCCCCATCGTTGGAAAAGTTCACTTATGGGCGATCGATATTGGTCATTAAAAAAATCATGAACTGTCCATTTAAAATACGAAGCTCAGCTGATGCAAGATTTGAAATCAGCTCCTACAAAAGCGAGTGTACGTGGAGTAACATTTAAAGAAGAAATAATATAATATATAATAACTTAATAATATAACAGCTGATTTCACCCATCATTTGTAATACGCAAACAAAACCTAGTGTAGATTATACTTTGCGGTTATGTTTACAACTTCAATCAATAATATAGCGTATAATATTAATAACTTCTAAATCATTTGATCTATCACTATGAAATGAAAGGCAATTAAAAGATAATATTTTTATATTTCTTTAAATATATATAATAAATAATTCGGCCACGCAGCTGGACCGCTGACGTGAGTTGAGCAAATTTCCAAAATTAAATTTATATGCCTATGTTTTTAGGGTTTCAACCAACAATTTGGGAAACAGGTCTACTCACGATGGCGTTGAACAGCTGTCTGTGTGTACGCAATATTAGTAGTATTTGTTTACGCCTAGTGGCCTTGCGAGTTTGCACCACTTGGCTTCGAACCGGGTACTTTTATGGTATTTTACGTTTTGATAAATTTTGGGGGAACCAAGCGAGCTATAAGGATGCGTAAAAAACAAAATATGCAGAATAACAGCCTACATTTATATTTTTAGAAAAAACATTTAAAAAATTTCATTCTCGTGGTAAAAATCTCAAAACATAGTTACTTCTGGTCAAAAAACGTACTTCCGGTTGTTGGATTTTTTTGGCTAACGAACTCGTCCGAGCGACATAGACAACCAATACGTGTACCAAATTTGGACCAAATCGGACTTAAAATGCGACCGCTAGAGTGCGAACACATATATACACATATATATATATATATATATATATATATATATATTCCCGGTTTCGCTTCTTAAGTTGATCGCTGAAAAAATACACATGCAAGTGGCTCTCTGTTGGAAAATATCATATCTCAAGTTGATCTGTATACATTTGTAAAATATACGCATCGTAGTGGCTCCTTCGTGTAAATTTCATTAACTCTTGTTGATCTATATACGTTTGTAAAATATACGCATCGTAGTTGCTCCCTGGTGTAAATTTCAATAACTCTTGTTGATCTATATACTTTTGTAAAATATGCGCATCGTTGTGGATCTCTGGTGTAAATTTTATTAACTCTCGTTGATCTATATACGTTTGTAAAATATGCCCATAGTATTGAGTCTTTCCTCGGAAAGACTAATTTCTATGGAACTGTCTGTGCTGTTATAATTTTTAATCTAAGATGCTTTGAAAGAACTTAATGTTTCTATTAATATCTAATTTATAAGGATATTTATACTTACCTAATTGAAAAAATGAAGAAAAATTCTAATTGATGTAAAAATGAAATGTTGAATTTATTTTAGCGTTTAAAACAATTACGACCATTGTCAAAATATTCTTTTGCTGTTGGATATTTTAAGAAAATTTTAAAATTATTTTATAACTCTTTTAGGCAGGGCTCACACTATTCCCAATAAAAGACATTATTTGAGTAAGACATAAAAGCTTTTTATGGCATGCGTTCTATGGAGCACCCTGTCAAAGATGACCATATAAACGTTTTGTTTGTTCCAGTCTTTTGTGAATTGTTTGCCGACTAATTATTTGCTTCAGACAATTTGAGTTATACAGATTCTTATAATTTGGTTTATGTTGTAGGCAATTACTTTTAAGGATTATAGCATTTCTTGAACAAAGGTCCCTTTTTATTTTTTTTTTTCAAATATCAAGTGATTCAAGTGTGACACTTATACAAGAGTATTTTAGTAGGTCGTATAGACAGCGATGCCATCATTACGTAAGTTTGTGTTGTTGCTTTATGGTAAATACAAATTTACATAAATAATTAATTTGCGTCTCATAGAACTTAAAGAACTAAAGAGGAAAATACAGAAATTCGGCTACACTAAGTACGTTTAACTCAAAGTTCCCTATGTTTCCCACATTATTTTTGTAACAACATATTAAAAGACTATTTAACAATAAATATGCTTGTGCTTAAATTAATATTTAAAAATGACTTTGCATTGGAAAAAGCAAGAAGGGTTGTATCAAAAAATAACATAGGCTGATGGGCTACATTTATTGTTAATATGCTTACAATATGTATTGTGTTTTTAGATTTGGAATAAGATATTAGTGAATAATATAGGGTTAGTTTAAATTATTAAAATACTTTCTGCTTGTTATATGAGTCCCAATCTGGCGATAGATCTTTTTTAACTGCCTATTGCAGAGAAAGAACAGACATTTAACAGTTTTGTAGTACAATAAAGCATTATAATCATCTATCTTGTTTTTAGGGAAACGTTAAAACAATTCAAAATAAAATTTTAAAAAACATTATAATAATAATGTTGGTACCGTACTGAGTGTAAGAAACTACACTCGTAAAACAAAGATGGTTTCCACTTTCAACTTGATAACCAAGAATTGGGCTGATTGAATTTTACAGATATATATTTCAGTAATTTTATTGAATGGCAAAATTATTTACAAATAAAAACTTGTAGGCTTTAATTAAATATTAAAAAAAATTAACATTAATAAACTGATAAGTAATGAATCTATTACAATAAAACTACAGTCAGAGTTTAATTCATATCACAACTTTTATACAGAAGAAAAATAGGTTTGGCGCTCAATATTTTAATTATAATCATAAATTATGTTAAATATCTGGATTTTTACTTATCACCAGTATAACAATGATTATATTCCGAGAAGTACTGAACTCAGTACTGAATTCAGACAAATTAAATGATATGTAATAATTAACGGAAACTACACATCCATCACATCTAACTGTTCTTCTCAGGTATACGATCCCTTTACCCGAAGGACCTTTCTAACTTGTTTTTTGTTTAATTGTGTTGGTTTTATTTTATGTAAACATTTTCGTATTCAAGTACGGTAAAACTGATAAGGTATAACATAATAAATTATAGTTAACGTGACGTAGTACATTCCCATAATTTGTGATCTACTCGATTTTATATGTATGCATTACGTTAAAATTTCTCTTAAGACGGATGTTTCCTAAAGAAATAAAAAAAATAGTGGGAATTTTACTGCTTAAATGTAGTGGACTCTATGTTTAAATAATTCAAAATTATGTAACTTCACACAATTTTCTCTTGCTCTCACCCTCGTGTGCAGCTTCATATGAGCGCATGAGCACATCAAATTTCACGCATCTGAAACTGCAAAGCGCACAGTTCCATACAAAGATGTATATCTTTTCATAAACTGGGGGAAGACTACTGACATTAAGTGTAAATATTATATATTGTACTAATAAAGAAAGAATTAAAGGGGAAAAGACCCATTATATTAGATGTTACGGATAATATCACGTGTTATTAGGGGGTGCTGCATTTCCACAGTGCCTATACGCGAATGCAACTAAAAACATAACACAACTAAAACCATAACACAACTATAATGAATCCGAACTTTAGTGAAAAGAATGTTTCCCTCAAAAAACCATCCTCCCAAAATGAACCTCTACTCTCTACTCTAAAAAAGATAGCATATAATGGAGATATAACATATTAAAAATGTGTTAAATACAAATTCCACTGCTTCGGAGCCTAAAACTGGGCACAGTTATAATTTATATAATAACTAGCTTGCCCGACCCGGCTTTGCACGGCTAAAAAAATCAAAGTTAAATATTAACAAAAAATATATTTAATCAATAAATGTATTACACTAGTATGTATTTCTTATGGGGATTTTTAGTAACTTTGACTCCCTCCCCAAACCTCCCCTAAAATTTAGATTTTTTAAAAGACTTTCTTAGCGAACACCTAGGGCCCTAGAGGAAGCTACAAAATAAATTTAATTCCAATTCGTTCGGTGTTTCTTTTTAGTAACTTTGACTCCCCAAACCCCCTTAAAATTTAGATTTTTTTAAAACTTTTTTAGCGAGCACCTACAGTCCTAGGGGAAGTTACATACCAAATTTCATTCCAATCCGTTCGATTGTTTTAGAGAAATCGTGATTTTGTTACTTTGACCCCCAAACCCCCCTAAAATTTCGAATTTTTTAAAACCCTTTCTTAGCGAGCATCTATGGCCCTAGAGGAAGCTACATACCAAATTTCATTTCAATCCGTTTGGTAGGTTTTGAGAAATCGTGATTTAGTAACTTTGACCCCCCCCAAAACCTCCCAAAAATTTTGAATTTTCGGAAACCCTTTCTTAGTGCGCGTCTAGAGCCTATAAATTTCATTTTTGTAGGCCTCGTAGTTTTGGAGAAACTGTGATGAGTCTATGGTATTTGGCTTTTATAAAGTATAGATGAAAAACGTTTTAAAAAAATGTTGTACACTTTTTTATCTATACTTATATTTAAGCAGGACAGTTAGTTGACAAATTTTCTCCTTTAGAACTAATTAGTGGTCTTTAATGGCCTAGTCAAGTAATAATAACTCAGTTGAAATAGTAAATAAGAGCGAAATAAAAATCTAACTTGAATAAACGCCCTACACAATCTCAAAATCATACTAATGAAACTTATCACGCAATATTTAATATATGTTTGGTACCACCTACAGCCAACATAGCATTGTCGACTATCCAGTAAATGTCAAACGGATATAATAATCGAATCGAGAAAAAAATGGGCTCTTCCTAAGTGGTACCTCATTTGCTCTTAAGTGTAGCAAATCTGAACAAACCTATTTATTTATGTGACGTGTACAAAAAATGTACGAAAATATGTGTAACTTTATGTGTTGTGTATATATAAGTGTTTAAGTGTACATAGATAGCTGGCCTGATGATGCTGCATGTGGCAGTGAAACATGTAGCCACATAAAAGGTAAAGAACAAATACTGACTACAGTTGGCAAAATATAAGTAATATATATAAAATTAAGGTACTTATTTGAATGAAATTAAGACATCATTCAAATGCCATACATAGTAAATAATAATGAGTGGTTTTGAAGGGAGGTGTTCTATAATAGAAGAGTTGACTGGGTAGCATTTCTATGGGTAATGGTTCGAACTAAAGTACAGTATATTCAAATCCGGCTATTGAAAAAATGGTGTTTCCGGTAAGATATTACCTTCCCTAATCCTATGAAATCATAGTAAGAACATTAAGCAAAATTAAATGATATTAAACAAATATCAGACAACAGAGCGTCACTAGTAAAGTTCTAAGAAATCTTTCGGCTGTTTTATTACCCACAGTATAAAGGGTCACCCCAGGGCTGTTACCTTCTCCAGGTCAGTAAACTTTGGTTTAGAGGAGTTGGAGGCATGCAGTACGTTTTTCCTTTTTTCGGAAGAACCTTCGTACAACTACCCGGCGCTCTGCGCCTCTGAGAACAAATCATACTGACCCCTAACCATAGCACATGTTTTGACTAGATTGTAAACCCATGTTATGTTAGTTGTCTTGCTCTAGAAAAGGTGGCATCTCGCTTTTGTTACAAGTGGAGGGAGAAATAATCTTCTTTTCCTTATTCTGTGTTACGATGCTTACTTTCTACATTTTTTCAAGAAGATAATCTATCAACTTATTTATATTTTTGTACTTTGCAAATGTTATTATTCAAACACTACTTTCTATCAATAAGTAGTTTAATAGAAAGTAGTTTAATAAAAAGTAGTTTATTCATCCAATATAAATAAATTAGTTTTACAAATTTCAGAACTAAATTATTATTATAAGACAAAGTGTCGTTTCCTTTTAAAAGATAAAAAGTTGAAGTTTTTTCTAGAATTCAGAATTCTTTCTAGAATTTTGTGAAAACTAACTTACTTATCATATTACATTTGTAAGAATGTAGTTCATTGAACTGCAATAATTATAGTTTGCACCGCTGCTTTCTAGTTTGACAAGTAAAGTTACAGAGATGTTATTCTTAATTTCATCAGTTTTAATACATTTTTATGTGTAATAATATTTACATCAACCTGTTTTATAGGCCTACATTTTATTTCAGAAAAGTTGTATTTTTAATAGGAAATGACATTTTTTAGACACATGATACAAAATTGTAAGAATGTTATGTGAGGGTATGATTTCTAACTACAACATTTAACAAGAAAACTCAGCTTTGTAAAACAATTAAAAGATGAATGGATACAGAACTCAAACATCTGTGTTTAGAAAATGCCTTTATTTATCTTTTGGCAAACTATTTTTCAAGTTTAATTAAATTAGATGAAAGCGAGGTCAACATCCCATTAGCTGTTCATGTAAACATTCAAACAATACACAACAACACTCTTTTGTTTATTAGAAGTGTAAAATATTGGATTTACAACTCCAATCTCCATTGCAGCTATAATCTTTAACAATTTATTAAAACCTACGTATTCATAATCGTGGTTTTGATAGTAAGCATAACTTTGTTAAATAGTGTACATGAATACATAGTTTTATAATTATTGGAGATTAGGATATTTCTCTTAATGGTTAAGACCAATTGCAGATAGTCATGTTACTAATCAAAAATGACAGGTAACCTTTTATGAGCCCAAAGTCCACTAACATTTTCTGACTGATGGAAGTGATATTTTAACTTTTTTGAAATTATCTGATATAGTAATATTAGGCCTATACAGGGTGATTATACAAGATGACCACCATTGGGATCTCGAACTATCAATTTCTCGATAAACTTTAAATTGGGAACCTTCCCTGGATCTACACGTACATTAAAATTACGGTGTTATCGTATTTTAAAACTTTATAAATACAAAAAACCAATATTTATTGCATTTTTTTTTGTATAACATTATTTTATGACCCTTTTGTTCGTTGGTATTTTTATCTAAACAGGTTTGTTTACAGACAAATCAGAGTGCTTCATGTAGTTTATGCTCTTACAAAGTTTTAAAGGTTTTATAATGACGACATTAAAATAAAATTCTTGATGATTTTTATTTACATTTATAATCTTTAAATGAAATCGAGAAATTACAATAGCAAACAATAACTACTTTTTAACCTATCTACGATAACCAAGCGTTATACGGATTCAAAGCCCATGATATTAAATGTTAACTCTCTATATAGGTACATCTTTAACTCTCCTTTTTCCTTTCTTATATAACAGTATCATACAGGGTGTTTTGGAACTCTGTATTCCCGCTTTATTAGGGGAGTCCGATGAACATAATGTACCTTGTAAACATATGTCTGAAAGGATCTTTGTCTGTCTTTTTTTCCAGAACTATTTATAAATCGGATCTCATTTGAGATATTCGCTCCAAACTTGGTAAAAAGATTGATGTCCATGGGCATTTTGTAATTGTCTACCAAGTAGAAAAGAAAATCACAATGTTTAATTTGATATACAAGAATAAAACATTTAATTGCAAATCGGCCTTTGATAATGTTTTCAAATCTATACAGTGTACATGATTTCACCATTGGCATTTTTAAAACTATAAATCTGACAGAAAACATTAAATTGGGAACCTTCCCTTGATTTTAGCCTCCTTGTTTAAAACTTTCCCATTTATTATGGAACCTCCTATATTTTATTGTAATATGTTTTGCTTGGTGTTGTTTTTGATACTTCTAACCGTTTAAAAGTTTGACTGGTATCAAGTTTTAAAAACACCTTAACTCAACGTAATTTTATTTCGTATGAAAACGTTTTGAACCAATGAAAAGTTCGATTTTTACAAGTCGCTATCTATATCAAGTCTCATAAAGTTAAGATCCTAAAGGAGAAAATAAAGTTGTTTCACCATGCTAACCTCGTCTATTGTGCGCATATAAATCGAATAAATTATCATATTTACACACTTCTGATAATGTTTGTAGTTGTTTGGTATTACATTTTTGTAAAAGACACACCGCTGTTTTGTGTTAAGTCTGTTTTTATTTATGTTAGTTTATAAATCTGTTTTACGGGTGAGGATCGACTAGACCCAGTCTATAACGTGTTTTTTTCCATCGGCTGTTTTTTTAGAAACACAATATAAATTTGTTTAATATTGAGACCTGTTGGTGATATTAATTAATTAGCCACTATCTTGAAACATCTTTTTAAAATTTGTTAGCCTACAGTTGTTTTTGAAATTTTACAATTATTTTATCTTGACAAATTCAGATAAAATTAAACAGCAGAATAATATTACATACTTTTTAATTTTGACTAAAATAGAATCCTTTATAAACTAAATCAAAGCCAACATTTTAAATGTACATAAGTTTTTTTGCCAATTAATTGTAAACTGAGTTTACTACTTTAACTACATATTTTGTCTAAGATATTGTGTGAACAACCTTTAGCCAGTAGCGCATTAGAAAGAGAAACACTTTTTGAGCTGCCGTTATGAAACGGTATACTGTAAAATATGGTTTAATCTTGGCATTCATTATGCAAACGTATCATTAAAACCTAGCTTACAAACTGCAACACGAATTTACTCTATATATACTGGTGTCACAAAAGTCTGAATACAACTAAATATTTAGTAGGAGGTTTATACTATCATATTAAATTCAACTGCTTTTTTACAGTGAATACAAACTATTTTAGGCCTATAAAAAAAGTAAAATAAAAAATAAACTAGTTTAGGGCATTTGAGTAATTTGTGTCTTCGATTTTGAAAGTAACTAGTTTTTAAAAGGAAAGGTAGTTGTGTGATCCCTTATTTTCCACTGCATATTAACGATAAATTCAATTGTGAAGGGATTTTGTTTGTCTTCTTCCGTTTTTGGAATTTTTATTTAATTCCAAAATTACTATAAAAATTAGTTCGAGCTATAAGTAGTCATGGATTAAAAAATTATGTATGAAATCTCAACGACATTATGGTAATAAAAGTCTGCAAAAAAATAGTGATTGCCAATTGGTTTTACCATGACATTACACCCGCTCCAGACCCTTAATACAATATTTCGAAAGTGAACAAAAGGCTAAATTATTATAAAAGTAGGAAAGTGGTCTAGCATGTGGTCTTTGTAGTGCAAAATATGCCTCAATGACAACCCTGAGACCAAAAATGCGATGGGAAACAATAAAAACGTTTGATAATTTAGGCTACTTACTCATAAAATTAAGCGTAGAGACTTGGAGGTTAAAATTAGTGACATAGACCATAGAGTTGAATTTTCATATTAAGCCTACAGAGGGAATGATTTAAAACTTTCTGTATAGCCTGACTCAAAGGTGGTGTAGAAACAAATTCATGGTACACTGGTTCAAATTTTTAGGTTAGGTTTTTATTTAGAATCATGCTGGTTCTGATTAACCGTTATCAACTCCTATAAAAGCGAGTGTACGTCCGTCCGTCCGTACGTACGTGAGTAACTTATTATATAACAGCTGATTTCACACATCATCTGTAATACTTAAACAAACCCAGCATAGATTATACTTTATGTTATGTTACAAATTTAAATCATTATAATTTCTTGTATAATATAACAGCTAATTTCACCCATCATTTGCTAAAACAAAACATAGCATAGATTATACCTTTGGGGTTATGTTTACAACTTTAATCAATAAAACTCGTGTGAAGTTGTTTTTTTTTTTTAATATGAGTTAAAGAACTAATATCTGCTTTAATACGTTATAGGATTTGATTTGAGGTCATACAATTAATATGAATACAACCTTTTATCATCAATATATTCATTTATACAAATTTAAAGAAGAGATACCTATTCGTTTCTTCGGAAACATTCTTACATCTTCGTATAACATATTCGATTATTAATTTCTTCATTATAATTATAATAATAACTTCTAAATCATTTGATCTATCAATATGAAGTTAGAAATCAATAATTAAAAGTTAATATTTGTATCTTTATTTAGATATATAATATAATGTATATATTTACAAAATTTTAGCAAATAGGCCTACAGTTTTATAATCCTTATAATTGTACACAATTACAGAGTTAAAATCCTCGTCAGCATAGGTAGGACTAGATTAACTCTGTTGTTTTTAAATAGTGTTTTTTTAATTATGTATTTCTGATGTGTAGCCAATCTAATTAATCTACCTGTGATTTTTCACGGGGGTTTACTAGTATTATTATAAACCTGGTAAAGTGAGTTAGATGTTATTTACTAGGTCACATATACCATGTACCCTTGGGGTTGTCGTACGAAGCCCTCTATCTATAGCCATAATCGACAAACATATTTTTTTATATTTTTATATATTTATTTAGTTTCAACCGCTGATTATCTTCACTAGCTTCAATAATTAATTTCAGTTTTAAGTTAGGCCTAGTCTTGATCTATGTGTACGATTTTGAAGCTACTTAAACCAGAGTTATGCAAACAAATTAACCAAACCAATGTTATTGTAAATTAATAATGTTTAACTTAATTTGACCAGGAACCAGGGAAATAAGTGAAACGTTTGTTTTATTGGTATTTGGGGTTAAAATAATTTTCTGTTCTTTATACATCATATTTAAATATAAGTTTTTGAAATTTATATTTCCATAAAATAATAAATGCACAAAAGTAGTAAAACATTTTCTACTAAAAAGAGTAAAAAGAGTTTACCCAATACATTTAAGGTTTCTTACATTTCGAGTTTATTCTTTCAAACAAATGCCTAAAACATCGCAAAGTCAATAAAAAAAATGTGCATCTTCCCTTTTTCTTGATAAGCCTTTTAATAATGCTTTATGTGACCTATATGGATTAGGAAAGCTCATACATTTTAAACAGCTGGTTGGATTCCAGTTACGGGTTTTACAAACATAATATAAAACCTGTTTTAAAAATATAAAAAATGTGATACCCGAATAAGTGGAAACGAAAATGAGTGTACTAGACATACGTATAATATTAAATAACCGCAAGCCTACTTTACACTTAATTTCTAGCGAAAGATAATAGCTAATTTGTTTAACACTACAAAAATTACCAATTCATTAACATGATGACTTGTAAGTAGCAAATCCATCGAAGTTATTGTGACGAAGCTGACTGTACAACACATTGGTTTATAAAACAAATATTCATTAAGAGGATATGTTTGATAATGTTTCATCTTCAACAAACGAAATTCAATCATATTTAGACAGTAGAGTGCAAAGGGTAGGTGTAAACAGCAGCGTTAGAAAACTGTATATCACTAAAAATTTAGGCCATTAATAATTAAATCTTAAATAACAAAGCATTAGAAACTCCTCTGTTTTAACTCATTGTATGTATGGTGGCGGGATATTTCCGATGGTTTCTAGGTATATATCGAACGATTTTAAGCCTTTCTTTTCTAATATTTAGCAAACAATACCCCAGTTTGTTATGCATTTGGCAACTTTGCAAATCCCGCTGCTAATAATAATGGAAATTCCTACTTTTTAAACTTAGTAAAAGCATGAAATTATGAAGTACGGCTAGATATACTGCGTGCAGCACTTGCCCACATACAGAAGGACGATATTGAAGAGGCATGGCTTTTAATAGCCGGTGTTATGTTCCACAAATGAAAAACTTGATAAGTTTTTTGATTACTTTATTGAAAAATGGATTGAAAACATTTCTACATTTCCTGATGAAACTGTTTTCAGCAGCGCACAGAATAACTAACGCGGTGGAAGGATGGCACGGCAAATTAAACACATAATATGAAGACTGCTAACATTTTTGAAGTTGTAAAAATCCCACGACTCTGCATAGAATAATAATACACAGAAAAGTTTCCAGTTAGGTAGGTTAAGAGTAAAATTAAAAGAAAATACATAAAGATGGATGAAAATATAAATAGGATTTTGAAAATTTATTGTAAGGGTAAGGACTTAAAAACTTGTTTGTGTGGATTGGCTTACATTTAAAATTAAAATAATACATATATATATTATTAATAGATACTGATTCTTAGCTTAAAACGTACAAATGTTACTTAAAACTGTGTATTACTTATAGAAGAAAAGTTGTACATAATTCATATCTAATAAGTGAAAACAAATTGTGGGAAGACTTAAACCCGTTCTACATATATTACGTTGCCAGTAAATAAACTTAATTTATGCCTGCACAATATCAGTCTGAATTTTGTAAATAGTTCCATAAAATCAAAATATAGCTTTTACCGTTCTAGATAAAGCAATTTACTAAACGTGGCACATGTATAATATTGCACCCAAAAAAGTACTTTTGGAAGCAACTATAAATTTTTTTCTCACCTCAGTAGGAAGAAGAAAATCTTAAATGAAAGCAAAGATTAAACTACATCAAATTAAAGGTCTCTGTTAGTAGAAAACAATACCACAAATCCACCTCAAACAGGCAACTGAATCAGAAATATTTGCATTAACTTACATTTAGTTAAATTGTATGAAGTCCCGGGACCGTTAAATAATTTCTTAACAGGCAAAAAGAGGACAACGTGATGAAATAGTTTTGGTGTTCAGGAACAATGTGTCACCAATCTAATCTTTGTATCTTCTTATGTAATTGTTAGAAAAATGTTGGGCCTTCACAAGACTTTAACTCAGCAAGTATACTAAAGTCACGTGAAATTATTTTACAAATTATATCTGCTAGGATCCATGAAATAAGTTTTAGTACAATTTTCTGCCAATCCTAACATAACACTTTCACTTAAATTTGTTGACGCGTTTCGGAGTTCCTCTATTATCGAGACCTATTTCAGTACTTCGATAGAGTACTCCATGAGTAATGGAGGAACTTCGAAACGCGTCGACAAATTTAAGTGAAAGTGTTACACGTTAGGATTGGCAGAAAATTGTACTAGAAACTAAAGTCACGTGACTTCAGCGAATATTACCGTCTTGTTTTGAT
>JAGFPH010001536.1:212974-227356 GCA_018207615.1 Philaenus spumarius | reverse complement strand
GCGTACCACAGTTTGGGAACCCCTGGTCTAGAGTATTCTCGTATCACACAAGCGTACCACAGTTTGGGAACCCCTGGTCTAGAGTATTCTCGTATCACAAACGCGTGCCACAGTTTGGGAACCCTTGATCTAGAGTATTGTCAAAATTTCTGGAAGAGCCTATAATATTCTGGAACATGTACAACGTTCTGCAACATTTTATCTCGAACGGTCGGGAATATTCTAAAACGTCCAGAACATTCGGAATCATTCTGGCCTATCTCGGCCACTTTGGCACTTGATTCCCAGACGCTTCACAGATTTCCCATAAGAAGTCCGTTGGTGCAATGTTTCCTTTTGACGTCCATATCTCCGGAACCGACCTGTGCAGCTCCAAAACGAAACCTAGAAGTGAAATGCATCTAAACAAAAATGGCGGAAAGTGGTGTTTGCGCTAACTAGCCCACAGCTTATCATGTATGTAAGTCTAAGTAGGGAACATAGACTGATTTGGACGAAACTCTCAATATTTACCTGATATTATTTTATTAATTTATTCATATGTGCAAGCGAAGCGACGCGTACACGTGCTAGTCTAAATATATAAAATCCAATGTTTTTCTGTCTGTCTGTCTGTTTGTTCTTTATGCGTTACCAAACCGTCTCTCCGATTGCTTTGAAATTTTGCATAGTAACACAGGTTAACCCTGGGAAGGTTTTAGGCCATTTACCGAAGTCCTAGGGCATTAGGGCTTTGTTCCACTGGACTTCAAAGTTTCAATGTTAATCTTATGGAAGAAAAATGTCTTTTGATTTTATCGGAGGCACACAAACAGCTGTTCGTATAAAAAGCATAGCTGCACGTCATGTTTGTTTACATTCACTACCTAGCAAATTTGAATAGTATGAGCTTTTTGAGGTTACATTGACAAAATAAAAACAAACACAAACAAAAATCAACGAAAAATGCTTACTATCAATCAATACAAACATTGGTTGTTGCATACCTATTATATATAAAACAGCTGATTTGGATGAAAAACTGGACATAATTTTAGATTAGGCCTACAATGAACCAAAACACCAATTGGGCTAATTATTAGAATCAGATTTTTTACAATTCTTCGCAACTACCTACCAGTTTTTTTTTTTTTAGATTAGGTAAAAGCAAACAAAAGTTATATTTATTGAAATTTTTTTGTTAATAACATTTAACTTTGATTTGTCTATCCGTGCAAAGCCGGATCGGGCCAGCTAGTCTATACTAATATTATAAAGAGGTAAAGTTTGTTTGTTTGTTTGTTTGTATGTAGGGTGTAATCTCTGGCACTACTAACCCGATTGAAAAAATAGTTTTACTAATAAAAAGCTACACTATCCCTGAGTAACATAGGCTACAATTCATTTCGATAAAACCCTTTTTTTATTTCAATATTTGTAAATTTAGTCGGAAAAAATTCTTAGGTTTGGCCTGGAATGATAAACTAACACATGTATTTACATTTATTACCATAGCAACCAATTGAATAAAATAACAGTAGCTACTGCTCCAATATTTCCATTAGCAGCTGATTTCAAAATTTGAAGCAACTATTTTTGTATTTCTAGCTTTTAGGTTAGGGTTTAAACATGTAGACCTGAGCCTTGCTGGTTCTTTTAACCTTTATTATAACTGCTGTTATAAAATATAAGAAATATTTAATTTGAACATTTAACATTATTTACCATCTTAGTTTTGAGGTTATTATTAATCGTACACCTTTATTATAAATAAAACATAACATATGTTTTTAGAAGGTCCCATTGGGGGTTGGCGTGCGAAGCACGCAGGGGTCTCCCCTAGTATTTTATAAAAACTTAATCTAAAATATGTTTTCCTATTTTGTTTAGGTAAGCCAAATGATAATCATTGAAGTGATCGAAGTAACTCAATATGTGATGTTAGTACAAGCATAAAATACAAAATTATAATTATAATGATTAATTAATATTTTATCCGATTGTAATTAATTATTTCACTTATTATAATCTACTCTTGTGTTAATGTACATTGGTTACTGTTCTTCCTAACAACCTTTGTTTTCCTAATATCGTTTACAGCTATTCTACGACTTATTAATAGAGCTATATAATATAGGCCTACTGTACCGTATTTATGACTAGAGGACCCAAGTATGCTTCGCTATTGCTTGATTTTAGTTTATAAATATATATTTAGATTGAATTACCAAACACAATTCAGTTAGTGTATTGAAAGTTTATTTTGAAGTGGTTAATATATGGTTCTTATGACCAGGACAGGTGGTAGAGCCCGTATTTAACATATGGGTGTTTAATGTTAATACAATTTATTTTATACGTGTAGCTTATTAAATTTGAATTATTAGTGAATTTCCATAGGAAAAATGAGCTATTGCAGTGGCCCTTATGGTAAGACCCAAGGTCGGGAGTAGCAAATGAGCACCGATCATGGTCCCCAAAACACATTTTGGGGTGTCATTAAAAATCATACATATATTTATGTATTTATGTGTTCGCATTCTAGCGGCCGCATTTTAAGTCCGATTTTTATTCAAATTTAATACACATGTTGGTTGTCTACGTCGCTCGGACGAGTTCGTTAGCCAAAAAAATCCAACAATCGGAAGCACGTTTTTTGACCGGAAGTAAATATTTTTTGAGATTTTCCTACGAGAATGAATTTGTTTTGAGTTTTTTCTACAAATATAAATGTAGGATGTTGTTCTGCACATTTTGTCTTTTTACGCGACCTTATAGCTCGCTTGGTTCCCCCAAAGTCGATCAAAACTTACAATACCATAGAAGTACACGGTTCAAAGCCATTTGGTGGCTTCTACCGTCGGTTTGGCGTGCGAAGCACGCAATGCATTGTGTATTGAAGATACTCCCAATATGCGGAACGGCGTGCGAAGCACGCAATGCTTTGTGTACTGAAGATACTCCCAATAAGCGGAATGGCGTGCGAACCATTTTGCAGCTATTCAGCACAATCGTGAGTAGTCCGATGTCCAAAATTGTTGGTTGAAACCCTAAAACATAGGCCTATAAACGTAATTTTTTTAATTTGCTCAACTCACGTCAGCGGTTCGAATTATTATTTAATTTTAAGGGTAGTTATCCCACTTCATTACTTTGTCTTAGCTCTTAATTGAGGAACTTTTTTCATAAAGTTAGCAGCTTTCGAGATATTTTACATTAACCATTTTAAACGGCTGCTATTTTGAAAATATGAGAAAAAAAGTTTTGTTCTTTTTGTACGTGGGTAAAATATGTCATAAAAATATGCATACAAAATTTGCGTTCAATTTATTTCGCACATCCAAAGATATTAAGTAGTTTGAAAAACAAAATGGCGGATTAATGGAAAACGAAGCATTTCCGAACCTATGTTTATATGAAATTTTTCCTTTATTTTCACTAGTAGAAGACGCCTTGAAAGTATCTCAGTTTCTTCCTGAACCACGCTGTATAATTCAGGCTGAATTTAGAGTTTGTGGGTGTTTTAGTTTGGAACAAATAATGTTTCTTTCTTTTCGCAGTTTATCGCTTGTTTACACCTTTGTGTAATTGGCAAACGTCCGTTCTTAGCCTAGTACTTGCCTCCCAAATATCCGGTCTGTACGCTTTCTGGTTCCGGAGATTTTGTGATGAATCGGTGGATTGGATCACGCAACTAACAGAATCAATAAAAGTGTGTATAATCTTTTAAAACTGCATATCCTATTTAAACGGAACTGATATTTATGTATTTTGAATGACATGGACTGTGGTTTCATTCCATAGTCCACAGTTGTTGAAAATGTGAAACCCTCCTTTTCATTTGCATTAAAGGCTCACTCTAAACCGTTAAAGACATCCAACGCTTGAAAATTAATTTTTAACTCCTTAACAGATTTCGATGAAGCTTTTATTATTGTGATATTACATTGGATATGTGCAATCACGATCATGACAGTTATTAAAATATTCGAACACTTTTAGGAAAACAGTTGATTTGGTTGCTAATATATCGTGGCTAAATTGTTAAAGACAAACCAAAATAATAATATGAAAAGATATTTCTCGAACCTGTTATGGTTTTAATACACAGTGTCGAATATTTATTACGAAATGTAGAAGTTCAAGATTTAAGTTTGTGGTTGAAAGTTTAAGTTGGTAATATAAACTCCTTAGAAGCGAGTGTACTTACGTGAGTAACAATATAATACAACAGCTGATTTCACCCACCATCTGTAATACGTAAACAAAACCTAGCGTGCATTACTTTGGGGTTATGTTTACAACTTCAATCAATAATATTAATGTCGATTCTTTAAAATATGAGTTATAGAACTAAGATTTGCTTTGAGGATATCAAATGAATATAAATACAACCTTTTATATCATCGGTGTATTCGTCTATACAAATTTAATTAAAGAAGAGATACTCATTCGTTTAACTTCGGAAATATTCGTACGTCTTCGTTAAAATATAAACATACTAGTTGACCCGTACGGCGTTGCCCGTGGTGGTTGGTATTTTCAGTCTTTTAACGTAATTGTATTCTTTTTAAGTGTTCAGTCAGTGAGTGGTATTTGGCTTTTATATATATAGATCTTAAATAATAAAAACACTATTGTAATAATAATAAAAGATCTAAAATTATGATTTTAGTAACTTTTATCCCTCGAAACCCCCTAAAATTTCGAATTTTTTCAAACCCTTTCTTAATGAGCACCTTTGGCCCTAGAGGAAGCTACATACCAAATTTAATTTCAATCCGTTCGGTAGTTTTTGAGAAATCATGAGTGAGTCAGTGAGTGAGTGGTATTTCGCTTTTAAATACTGTATATAGATTCCATTATTAATTTCTTCATTATAATATTCATAACTTCTTAATCATTTGATATACCAATATGAAATAGAAAGCAATTTATTAAAATATAACATTTTTATCTTTATTTTGATATATAAAATTATGTATATAAATACAAAATTTTAACAAATATTCGTACAGTTTTACAAAATCATATATACATTTTACAACATTTGACTAATTCATAATTTTAAAAACATTTAAACTATTTAATATGTCAATACGAAATAAAAATCAATAACAAAATTACATTTTCATCTTTCTTGATATGTATAAATAAAACATTTAACAAACAGGCCAGCAGTTGCTAATCCTTTTAAATTGTACTCCGCATAGTTAGGCCTAGATAAAGTCTGTTATTTTTAAATAGTTTTTTTTTTAAATGATGTACTGTATTTCCGATGTGTATCTAATTTATCTGGCTGTGATTTTTCACGGGGGCTTACTAGTTTGGATATACGATCATAATACCGACCTAAATAATGCCAGGAAAGCAGAGTGGCCGAGTGGCTGAAGGCGATAGTCCAGTCTGTTACAGTTAGAACTTCCAACACAGGTTGTGCTGCAGTGCTATATACGTTTCGTCTCCTGTCTTTATTAGTCTATTTGGCCATAAAAAAAGTCGTAAAGCGACAAAAAACCAAAAAACATTTAATACATTAAACTAAACGAACGATGCCATTGAAATGTGATGATATAAATTTATGTAAATTATAAAATCAGCGTTTAATAAGCGTGGAACTAATTCTCACAAGATTTCCATTAAAACATTTCTCGTATAAATAACACCCGTCAACTGTCAGACGGCGTAGACAGAGATGATTCCAAACAAAGAAGAGATGGGTATCGGCCCAGGAAGTGCGCCGGTTAAGAGATACAATCGTGGGCAAGCTGCAATTTATATGCATGATAAAAATGCATAATGTAATGCATGCGCGTTGGTACATGCTGACTCTGTCATGTGGAACAGCTGGCAGGCGATTTGTTCGAGCCAAAGAATGTCTTATTTATTCTTTCGCATTTTTTAGATATTTCTCCTTGTCATGCGCGCGAGATATATGCGGTACGAATGCATAAATCTATTTAAAGCACGAGTCGTTTTTACCTAATACAGTTAAAACTTTTGAAATGTAGTGGCTTTTAGACTGACTGATATTTCAGTGGCATAAGTAGGTTGCATACGGTCGTCAGATATTATTGTTTTTGTGAACGCCAGTTCCGTCTCGAGAAGAGATTTTCTTCGGATGAATAACATGTGTAAGACATGAAACTGGTCGCGCATGAGGGGGATTGCCAGTGCAGTAAGTCCCACTTGCTAGAAATGGACGCGGGACTTTACAATCGGCGTCAAACGTTTTAAGTCTCTCATTTGCTACCAACCGAGATGGATGGTACATTATTGTTTACCAATTTTTTAAAATTTAATATTTATGTATGAAAACAGGAAACATGTTCCAAAACTTAGATTTCATTTTATAAAATTGTTGGTCTATTTGTTAAAGTTTTGTGTTGACGTGTATATCAAAATAAATATAAAAATATTTTCACGATACTACTGGAATATCAGTTGCTCTTCTATTACGTATATTGCCGGGTAAAGTTCGTCATATCCGCACTAGTGAGGATAAATCCACTAGGATTACAAAAATACAATATTGAAATAACGCCCATCTGTTTAAAAACATTGTGTCGTTATGTTTGCTACAATAGATGATATTTTTGAAGAAAGTGAAGATGAATCTGAATTTGGAAACTTTATGACGAAGAACTATCTCACAAAACCGAGAAACAGTTCAAGTCCTAAACAAAATTCCTAACAAAGGAATTAACATTACAAATAATACAAACTGCACAATTAACATACACTTGAATACAAACTAGGTATTTTATTGTTCGTTTGAATATTGTTACATTATTTAAATTCTTGTTAAATATAGGCCTAATCCTATGTGTTATTCAAGTAGTAACATTTTGATTTTGTAAAAACATAATGTTGTTTGTTTGTTTGTAGTAAATAAAAGTAAATAAACTTACAATTTGAAATTTGTAATAATCATATTTTTTGCTGTTGTATCAAATCATTTTTTGCTGTAGTATCGTGAAACATAGTCTTCAAAACTCGTGGGAAAATGTTCTTTTCAGATGCTCGTTCTCTTTAAATACGACTAGTTGTGAAATGTACTATATCGTTTAGTGGCTTTTAATTTCATATTGATAAATCAAACTTTTTAAAAGATATTAGTATTATAAAATAGTGCTATGTTTGAAAATGTAGATATCATTAACTTATGAGTTTCCTCCTCCCTGTCGTTGTTATTAATAACTAAACGTGATAGTTAAAAGTCTGTCTAGCGTAGGGTCAGGGCTCTATAACAAGGGCTATTACCATTTTGCTCATTTACGGTGACCCAATATAGATCGCCTATGACGTCACTATGCTGACTCTACAGCAGCTGGGAATATTTCAGTATTGTGCGCGCTGTCGTTTATTCGCTGTTGTAACTCGATGGAAAAGCTTCGGTAAAATAAATCTTAGATATTCCTAGTTTTATTATTAGTATATATTAGTTTATATTAAAATAAAATGCTTATTTTGTTTCTAGCTGGCATAATTGCCTGGGGACAAGTGATTTACTATATTACCTTAAAATAACAATATGAACATAAACGTAATGGATAAGGATGTAAATATTCCAGTATCAAACGACTGTGCCGTGCGGTACCTCCTCGCGCTCATTTAAAAACGATTTCATAATGATGTAATCATTTTATCACAAATCGGTGAATTGAAAAGTTTAGGTCAACTCATTGGGTACAACTTTCCCGCTGGAAGTTTGTTTGTAACACAAAAATAAAAAATTCCCTCGCTTAGTAACTTTTCCATTCCAGTCTGTGATAATTCTCAAATATTTTCAATTATTAAAATTCGAAATACCTGTTAAAATAAAAGTTTGTTTATACTGTTAGAATCCGTACTTTATGTAGATTAAGAATATCTAAGTTTTATTTTACTGAAGATTTTCCATCGAGTTACAACAGCGAGTAAACGACAGCGCGCACAAGGAGTCCGCTGCTCTAGTCTTCGCAGTTATCATCGTAGTGACGTCAGAGTGAAACTGGCGGCACAGTACCGAGATCAAAGAAACGGTATAGCCCTTGTTATAGAGCCCTGGCGTAGGGTGACCAAATCATTTCCGGAAAAACCGGGACAAAACCAGACGGGCAGCAAAGGACCCCTCCCCCATTGTGCCCAGGGGTTTAAAATATAAAATATTTGTATTTAAACACAAAATGTACTATGACTTACCAATGTTTAATTATTAATGATATGTAATATAAATTATTAGAAAACATATTATAGTTTAAAAAATATTATAAGTGTAGAATTTTTAGTAAAATAAAATTTACATGAGCTTTAAATACTACTACTGAGTGTTTGTAGGTGTGGTTGAATATCCTTCTAGAAAAGGGTATTTTTCCCTGCTTCTAGCCTTCTTGATCATGTATTTGTTCTTTGATACGTAGTTCTACAATTCTACAGTCGATTGTGTAGTTCTACATGATTTTAAACCACTAAAGTTGGTGTTAGTGTTGTCACCAAAAAATGCCTCACATTTATTTTTATCGAGATCAAACATTTAAATAGTAGAAATACAGAAAACGCAAAACTCTGAACTCGAATGTTCGAATTAGCACACCAGCACTCAACTATCTGAGAAAAAGTTAGTATTTTTGCTCAGCGTCAACATTTTACTGGAAAATAGTTTTAAAAAATTACGAACTGACTTATAACCACTCCTATACTATAAATTTTTCACTGTTTACTTCAAATGTTAAATTTATCAACTGGGTCTAATTTTGAAGTACTGCGGGTCAAATTTCAGTAATTTGGAAATCGAGTTTTTTTTTACAAGTCGTCACATTTTTAAATTATTTATGTTAAAATAAAATGAATAATTAAAAGCAACATTTTCACAATAGAGTCTCTTTTAAAGTAAGCTCTAAGTGAAGGTTCGGCAGTAAAATGAGACAACAATAAAGATACTCAACAACTGTCGATCCTTTAGGTTCAGCATAGCCTTACATAAGCGGTAAATGAAATATACATCTAAATAAAAAACATTCCTGTAATGTACTAAAAAAACCCGGCCGCACCGCTACTCCCACCACCCTACCCAGATTCAAGTACCTCTAATCATATCCGTTAAAATACCATTCAAATACCTTTCCGTTAAAATATCTCAGTATACAATAACATACAAAATTGAATTGTTTTCTCCGCGAGAAGGTTGACGAGTGAAGAAGCCCTTAGATTTTGTTGAGTTATTGTCTGTACAAAATATGCAGATTTCTGTAGTCGATCAAGGAATTCAATATCTTATAAGGGATGGATGGAGTAGATTCTTGCCTAAGGTGTTATTTTAAATTGAATCATTTAGTTCAGGAACGAGAAAGATTTTAACGAAATGTGAATTATTCCTTTATTTTATGGGGAGAGGGAGGTGGTTTTGTCAAGATCTTCGTGATCTCATCCACACAGTTTAGCTTACATCTGTTTCGATGACAAGGAACGCAGATTTCCTGGAGGAAATACAAATAATATGTCTCGGGTTTAAACGTTAGTCTACTCGATGTCATATTATGGAGATGTGATTTTTTAAATACATTCGTTTTTCGTATAAAGTATGCGGATTTATATTCACAGGCAAGATCTCCTGAATAATCGCATAGATTTTTGTCAAACTACTTTAAAATGTTTAACAAAATGTGAAATTTAAAAATAACATCCATTAAGGAATTGTTATTATTATTATTGTGAATTTGCTATTATTGAATTACTTACCATATGCACTTAATTACAAAAAAAAAAGAAGAGTAATAATATTACGAATCAAACTATATATTAATGCGACCACGCAGCTGAACCGCTGACGTGAGTTGAGCAAATTCCCAAAATTAAGTTTATAGGCCTTTGTTTTATGGTTTCAACCAACAATTTGGGAAATAGGTCTATTCACGACGATGCTGAAAATGCTTCGCACGTCCTTCCGCATATTGGGAGTGTCTTCAATACATAATGCATTGCGTGCTTCACACGCCAACCCCACGGTAGAATCCACCACATGGCTTTGAACCGGGTACTTCTATTCTATTTTACGTTTTTATCGATTTTGGGAGAACCAAGCGAGCTATAAGGTCGCGTAAAAAAAACAAAATGTGCAGAATAACATCCTACATTTATATTTGTAGAAAAACTCAAAACAAATTCATTCTCGTAGGGAAAATCTAAAAAAATAGTTACTTCCTGTCAAAAAACGTACTTCTGGTTGTTGGATTTTTTTAGTTAACGAAATCGTCCGAGCGACGTAGACATCCAACATGTGTACCAAATTTGAACCAAATCGGACTTAAAATGCGGCCGCTAGAGTGCGAATACATATATATATACAGTATACGATTTTTAATGACACCCCTAAACGTGTTCTGGGGGCCATGATCGGTGCTCATTTGCTACTCCCTACCTTGGGTCTTACCATAAGGGCCACTGCAATAGCTCATTTTTCCTATGGAAATTCGCTAATAAACGAAAAATATTATCACTTTACATAAAATAGTGAACAAATAATAAAAAATATTATTTGCTTAGTAAATATATTAGTAACAAAGAAATTCCCTGTTTGGTCTTCCATTCCTTAACTAGGATATAGGGTTCGGTCTCTTTTAACTCATAAACAAATAAATTACAAATATTGTGAAAGAAACAATAAATAAAAATTAATATAAAACTCGAAAATTAAAAAAATATACATATACTCGAATATATTCGTGTCAACAATACGCGAATATTATTCGCAAGTTTCCATAGGAAAGATGAGCTATTGCAGTTACTCTTATTGTGAGACCACTGTCAATGAGCACCAGTCATGGTCCCCAGAACACTTGTGTTTAAAATGCTATATAAATATGTATAAATGTGTTAGCACTCTAACGAGCGCATTTTACGTCATATTTAGTCCACATATTGAGTTTCTAAGTTGCTCAGACTAGTTCGTTAGCCAAAAAAATTTAAATTGCGAACCCCCTAAAAGACTTTATAGCCGTTATAGTTCCTCCAAAATCAATCAAAACGTAAAAACACCATAAAAGCTTTAACATCCAAGTAAGGAATTTGGGGGTGGGTAACCCCCCCCCCCCGCCACCGCCCTCGATGGTAGCTTGATGTAGTTCGACTACTACTGTAGCTCGTGCATCACTGAAGATTGACAACGTGGAACGCGTTTGAGTTAATAAACGTATTAGTTGTGAGATTTTGTGTTCAAAGTTTATTCTATCAAGTATATCTTCTCACAAGTCAAGCTCAAATATTTAATTATAAGTAATGGTCGCCGTTAAGACTTCCGTGATCTCATCCCATCGCTTGAGCCCGTTTCGCTATCAAGTAACTCATATTACGTGTTATAAATTCGAGTAAAATAAGAGAAAGTAAAATGAAGACATCTGTAAATGAGATCGAAGTACATTAGTTAAATTAGGTAGATTCATAAACACGAGTAAATTATTCTTAAAGAGTAGACGAGAAGGTTCTCGACAAAAGACTTGTATTAGGAAATTAAATCATTTTACAAACAAGATGAAACAAGATTTTAAATTCGGATCTCGAGCGAATATATTCCTATGAAAGAGATTTTGGCAGGACCTCTCTGATTTCATGTCGTAACTTACATCTGTTCCGACTTCAAGTAATGCATATTTCGTGTTGTATATACAAAATACGTCCCGCTTGAAACGGGAGAAAACGTTCATTTACATTGACATCTGGAGAGGTAATTTAAATATAGATTCGTACGTTTTAAATTTTATTATAATGTATGCAGATTTATAAAACACCGGATACATTACCCTAAAGGAGTAGACGAGAAGTTTCGTGCCAAAGGACTTATATTCAGATATTACATAATTTAGTGAATAAGAAAAACAAGATTTTAAAATCATATCTCGAGGGAATTTATGAAGAAAACGTAAATTTAAAGATGTGATGTTATCTGGAGGTGTAATTTAAAAATAAGTTATTTTTTTTCTAAAGTACGTGGATGTAGATATACAGTGTAGTATATAATATTTAGAGTCTCACCTAAAATGTTAAAATAGTTAACTTTTGAACTAAAAATATGACAGAGTACTTTAAATGGAGAACCTTCCTTTCTTTTCAATGAAGTTTAAAAATCATTTTTGTGAAATGTAACAAATTGCCGCCATGTTCCAATATGACGGTCAACTTTGAAATTCATTATGAAACACCCTGTATTTTATCGTGCTTTATTATAAAAATTGGGAGTTAAAAAATCCATATTTTTAATTAACTTTTTTTAAATTGATTTCTATGTCATTTTAGAGCTTACAAAATAAGGGGAGTTCCACATGAAAACTTATTTGTACCCCCAAAGGCCCAAAAGTTAGCTACTGTAACATTTTAGGTGGGAATCAATTATTTGTAGGCCTATCAAACGTCGAATTTTCTGAACTTTAAGTGACTGTAATTCCTAAACGACTAAAGATTTTTTTTAAATATACAAGAACAAAACATTCTTAAAATATTGTTCTACACTTGAAAACCCCATAAAATACAGGGTGTTCCGTAACAAATTTCAAAGTTGGCCTCAATTTTTTACATTTCACAAAATGGATATTAAACTTTATTGAAAAAAAGGAAGGTTCCCCATTTAAAGAACTCTAATATTTATAGTTGAAAAGTTAGCTATTGTAACATTCAGGTGTGACACCCGGTGGATTATACTTAAAGAATAGACGAGTATATTATTGTCAAGGGATTTTAAAATATATTTTTAAAAATTGAATAATTGAGACATTCTAAGAAAGAAGAGTTTATGTTTATAGGCCAGACAGATGAGTCTACAAAATCCATCCGTATCTGTCTGCTTAATTCTAGTGGTGTATATTAACATAAGCTAATACGCCTTTCCTTCTGGGAAGCCGTGCCACAATGACATCAATCTATTTGACCAAAATCCAAATACTTTGAGTAAATAAAAACGTCATAGTCTGTAACTAATTATTCTGTTTCGTATTACAAAATATCCCATAACAGAGTCGTTTGTCAGACTCGTTCGAGGAATCCCAGTGAATCCTTGATACTTCCTAATTTGAACCGGCCGTGACGGACAGTCGCTACGCCGTGCCGTGACGTGTTGTAAAGTAAGAAATTAATGTGTCATATTTTGAAAAATATTTTGACAACGAGCAATCAAGAGAAACGGACGATCCTGCATTGTAATCCATAATTCGCTTTTATGTCTGTTTCTGATGGAAACGTCATTTTTGTTGGATATTTTCGAAAGTATTTATAACGGACATGTTTTGACGTTTGTTACGAAATGTTTTTAGGTTATGGTTTATGATACTTTTACAGTTAAAAGTTATTTTAAGCAACCACAAATAATTTGCAACTATTTTTACAACTATCCAGTTGAGTCATAAAATCTATCGATACTTTTTGTATATGGATATCTCCGTCGTATACCGATTGTTCAAGGCCGTAGCCAGAAAAACATTGGGGGGGGGGGGGGTCAGGCCAGGCCCGGGTATTTGAATTTAACCCCTTTTAATAAATTCACTGCTAAGGACACACATGTGAGCTTGACACTGAACACTAAGAGAAGCGGCCGACGCACATTGCCGGATCCACTAGTAGTTATATAATTAATTGTAACCAGTCCAGTAAGGCAATCAATGATAATAAGCTGATTATTGTAGAAACACTGAAGGATTTAAGCTATATTTACAGGCCTAAACTTTCCAAACTTAAAGAACACACACTTAGAACGCAGTTTAACTTAAATTTGCTTTCCAGTTCTCGTTTGCTTCGTTGCAGGTTGCAGCGGAACCTTAAAAGGCCCACTCATACAGGGATTCCCGTATCGACTGTTTCTTCCTCTACACGCCCATACATTAACATAAACAATTCACGGCTTGCATGATATACGGAGAAAATAATAAATATTGAGAAACAGTAGGCGCTGGGTGTTAAAACAGACCTAGACAGTAGGTTTCCTTATTTGTGAAGAAACGTGCGTCAGATGGTCAACGTCACGTAAAGGATATTATAACGTCGATATTGTTGTGAGATCATTGTCTAACCGTGAGATGGCGAAATACAATAGACTTTCCTCAATATGCGGCAGATAGTTGGGAGCGGTAGCTCGGTTTAGGTTATCGTAGATTCAGGCTGTTACGTAGGCTATTCCATTTGTTATTTCAATCTTTCTCATTCATTACATACACGTGCATTTGCAACGTTATGGATTTAACCGGTATGGTTACCACCGCCTGGTTCATCCTTTCAATAAAACAAGTAAGTAAGGACGCACACGTGAGCTAAACACTGAACACTATGAGAAGCGGCCGACGTACATTGCACGCTAACCCCCGTATTGGGAGTGTATTCAATACATAGTGCATTGCGTGCTTTGCACGCCTACCCACTTATTGGGAGTATTTTCAATACACA
>JAGFPH010001536.1:166107-190942 GCA_018207615.1 Philaenus spumarius | reverse complement strand
GTAACGTATTAAACATAACTTACAATTTAGTTCTATATACATAATCATGTTATGTTTTCTTTATAACAAAGGTGTAGGATTAATAAGAACCCCAAAGCTAAGATGGTAAATAATGTTAAATGTTCAAATCAAATTATTTCGTATATTTTATAACAGCAGTTATAATATAGGTTAAAAGAACCAGCAAGGCTCAGGTCTGTTAGAAATACAAATAATTTCTGCTAAGTTTGAAATCAGGAGTTAAAGGAAATATTAGAGCAAACAGCTGTGCATCTCTTATTTTATTCAATTGGTTGCTATGGTAATAAATGTAAATGCACTTGTTGGTTTATCAGTCTCTAGGCCTAACGTAAGAATTTTGCGACTAAATTTACAAATATTGAAATAAAAAAATGTTTTTATCAAAATAAATTACAGCCTATGTTGCTCAGGGATAGTTTAGCTTTTTATTAGTAAAACTATTTTTTCAACCGATTCAGTAGTTCCAGAGATTACCCCCTACAAACAAACAAATACTTTGTATAATTTAATAATTATATTATTAAAATAGGGGAAACCCCTGCGTACTCCGCACGCCAACCCCGTAGAAACATTCTATACTCATAATAATGTCATGATTTCTTTATAATAAAAGGTGTAGCATTAATAATAACCCCAAAGCTAACATAGTAAATAATGTTAAATGTTTAAATCAAATTATTTCAAATATTTTATAGCAGGAGTTATAATAAAGGTTAAAAGAACCAGCAAGGCTTAGGTCTACACTTTAATAAAAACCTAACCTAAAAGTTAGAAATACAAATAATTCCTTCAAAGTTTGAAATCAGCTGTCAGTGGAAATATTAGAGTAAATAGCTGTTAAATCTATTTTATTTAATAATTGGTTGCTATGGTAATTCATCAGTCTAGGCCTAACCTAAGATTTTTTCAAATTTACAAATATTGAAATAAAAAATGTTTTTATCAAAATGAATTATAGCTTATGTTACTCAGGGGATAGTGTAACTTTTACTTTCTCCACCCTATACCTAGTATATGCAGAAAGTATTGTTTTCGTCCAAATTTTCGAATTTGAATTTTTAGTGGAATTATCTGTTTTGGTGCTCCCTGAACTCCAAAAAAATGTTTACTGGAATTATCTGTGTTGGTGCTCCCTGAACCCAAAAATATATTTAGTGGAATTATTTGTTTTGGTACTTCCTGAACCCAAAAAAGTGTTTTTTTGTGATGTCTGTCCGTGTGTGTATCTGTAAGGATGTGTACAGCGCTGGAGACCATACCAACGGTCCGATTTTGTTGAAATTTGGTATGTAGGTGTAGTTCTGGAATATCTCCAGGCATTTTTTCATTTTTTCAAATTTTTGATTTTTTAGGGGTTTTACCCCCCAAAAATGGCAAAAAACGAGAAAAATCCATATTTCTCAAAAACGGCTCTAACGATTTTGATAAAATTTGGCTTATTTGCAGCCCTTATAATGTACCCTACCCTATGCAAAAAACCGTATCTTTCTAAAAATTGTCGTTTAGGTAATAATAATAATAATAATAACAGATTTTTGGGGGGTTTTGGCCAAAAAGGGGGTTGTTTTAAAAAAAATTTCAAAACGTTTTTTCGTGCATCCATACAGGCCTTATTGACATGTTTGGTGCAAATTTGTTAGACATCGATGGAATAGTTTAAATAATAATAATAATAATAATATAATATGGATGTGTGTTAGTTACGTGCATCTAATATTTACCATCGTATGTCCTACTTTTGCAATTCTAAATAACCACCTCCTATGCTACTCTTGGGAAGGTATAAAGTTTCAAATGGGAGAATGTATGTGGCAGTTATCTGGTACCGTTTATTTATTAGTAAAACTATTTTTTCAATCGATTCAGTAGTTCCAGAGATTACCCCCTACATACACAAAAAAAAAAAAAATGTTAACCCTTTATAATATTACTATAGATCAACAATTTAATTACATTTTTAATGTTTTTCAATAATTTCAACATCATATTTCACTGTTTAAGTATTGTGTACACAACATGGAAGCCCACGCAGAGGCGTCATTCACAACCTTTCGTTAAGGATGTAATAAACTACACGACTACTTTGTTTACGAAAGAACAAGACGAGAATAGACAAAGAAATTCGCGTCCGGCTGTGTTTTCATTCACGCGAGTATTTTTTACTCAAACACTGTTAAATAAACAATGTGAGGAGTATTCTGGGAGTTTACTTTGCACGTTTCAGATAAATGTGCTCCCTTAAGCCCACCGCACATCGTACCGCCATCGTCTACCTTGCGGTCTTAAATAAAGAAAGCGTCAGACAGGACATTATCATTCCTGTTGCGAAAGTAGAAGAAATGTTGCGAGTTAATTAATTATATATACTACCATCACCGTCATATCATTCAAGCGTCCAATATTTATAAAAACGAACAATCTGATCTGCGAACGTTACTAATATACTTTGAGCTTGACTAGTGTTGAAGAATAATAACAATTACAATAATTCTAATGATGTGTAAAAACAATTGAAAATAACTGTTATTTATTTTAAAACGTTTAGCCCGTACTAGAAATAACAACAAAAATAAATACTAGGTGTTCCAAAAGTATGGGTCCCCTTCCGTAACTTTTAGACAACGGAAAGTAAGACGGATGAACATTTGTTAATGTCTTCAAAGCAATGGACTTTATTTATTAAAACTACTAGTAAATCCCGTTAAAAATCACAGGCAGATTAATTAGATACAAATCAGAAATACATCATTAAAAAAAAACACTAAAAACAACTTATCTTGTCCTACCTTTGCTGAAGGAGAATCTAAATAACTATAAAATATTAACTTTTAATTGATTTCCATCTTCATATTGATAGATCAAATGATTTAGAAGTTATTAATATTATAAAGAAGATATAATAATTTATAATAAAAGGTTGTATTAATTAATTAATATTGAGCTTGACTTGTGAGAAGACATACACTTGATAAAATAAACTTAGAACACATCATCTGACAACTAATACGTTTATTAACTCAAACGCGTTTCAACGACAAAGTCGCCATCTTCAGTGAGGCACGAGCTACAAAAGTCAAACTATAACTAATCTAACAGTGTTTCATGTCCCGTATTTATACAGAATACAAAAGGGCGTGGCTTAGACTACGTTACGTTAGTGGGGCGTTACCAATTGCCTTGCGTTATTTGTTTAGTTATAATATAGTTAATGTTAGGCTAGTAACAATAACGCAAGGCAATGTAACGTAGTCTAAGCCACGCCCATTTTAATTCTGTATGAATACGGAAGATGAAACACTGTTAGATTAGTTATAGTTTGACTATTGTAGCTCGTGCATCACTGAAGATTACGACTTTGTCGTTGAAACGCGTTTGAGTTAATAAACGTATTAGTTGTGAGATTTTGTGTTCTAAGTTTATTTGGTCAAAAGTTGTATTCATATTCTCTTTATAACCTCAAAGCAAATCTTATAACGTATTATAGCCTATGTTAACTCAAATTTGAAGAAAATGAACTTCACAAGACTTATAATCTATTTTAGGTTTTGTTTTAGCAGATGATGGGTGAAACATTATATTATAAGTTACTCACGTACGTACACTCGGTTTTATAGGAGTTGATAAGAATTTAAAAATGCTTGTTTTAGGCAAATTTTGGTTGTTGTAGACAATTACGAAGAAATTGTGTTTTCAGTATTTTCTTCTCGATAACTCAACTATCCTTTGTGACCTAGAGACACAACAAAAACACATTTTGTCCGTCAATAAAATATTTTGTCTCATGTACCACGATATACTACGTTAAAAAATTGTAACGGCCGCCATTTTGAAAATTATCAAAATAAATTCTTGGTGTTTGGTACACTTGTAAGTCTTAACATACAAAAAGCTTATAATAAATTTGAGCTCAATATCTTATCTGTTTCTGGAGTTACAGTGAGTTTTTGTAAAAGAAAAAAATGGCAGATTGCGACTAAACTAAGCCAAATTCGAAAAAAAGTGACTGAACATTTTTCATTTATTTCAATGTATAAAATTCCATCCCGTTTAGCCAGTTAAGGTTTTTGTGACTCGTTGTGTAGATCCGTATAGATGTATAATCGTAATTCGTGATTCCGTATGGTACCGTTATTTATTACCTTAACATATTCTGTATGTCGCTGAACTTGCTGAGTTATACTCCACATACAGTTCCAGCAGATAAAGAATAATTAGACCACCCAGCTGAACCGCTGACGTGAGTTGAGCGAATTTCCAAAATTAAGTTTATATGCCTATGTTTTAGGGTTTCAACTAACAATTTGGGAAATAGGTCTATTCACGACGGTGCTGAATAGCTGCAAAATGGTTCGCACGCCATTCCGAATATTGGGAGTATCTTCAACAAACAAAGCATTGCGTGCTTCGCACGCCAACCCCCATATTGGGAGTATGTTCAATGCACAATGCATTGCGTGCTTCGCACGTCAACTCCACGGTAAAATCCTTTGAACCGGGTACGTTTTTGGGGGAACCGAGCGAGCTATAAGGTCGCGTAAAAAAAAAAATGTGCAGAATAACATCCTACATTTACTTTTGTAGAAAAAACTCAAAAAAAAAAAATCATTCTCGTAGGAAAAATCTCAAAAAATAGTTACTTTCGGTCAAAAAACGTGTTTCAGGTTGTTGGATTTTTTTGGCTAACGAACTCGTCCGAGCGACGTAGACAACCAACATGTGTACCAAATTTGAACCAAGTCGGGCTTAAAATGCGGCTGCTAGAGTGTGAACACATATATACATATATATATATATGATTTTTAATGACACCACAAAACGTGTTCTGGAGACCATGATCGGTGCTCATTTGATACTTCCGACCTTGGGTCTTACCTTATGGGCCACTGCAATAGCTCATTTTTCCTATGGAAATTCGCTAATAACAATACTACTGTATTTGGAACGACAAATTTAGTAAACCCACTCGACCTCACACAGTATTAGTTATGCATCGTTTCCTGATAATGTAATTAATAAACATCACGTTTAAATATTGACATCTCGAGATTACCGTCCATTACGTCTGTCTGGGTTTGTACATTATAAATTCAGTACGAAACAAGAGTGGATAAATCATTCATCGTTAAAACTTGAAGAGGATCCGTGCGACGCGTGCGCAGATCCCTTTGTAGCTTTTTATTATTTCTGAAAAAAAATCTTGCATTCGTTTACGCGTTTCAGTTTAAAATAAACATTTTTCGGTATTTTCACTCTTTATCACTCGCCTAACTTGAAAACTAAGAAACAGATTTTGATAAAATTCTGTACGTACTAAATTACTTATTCGGAAATTATTGCTTTCGCCGTGTACTTATATTAGTAAGAGGTTAACATTTGTTATTCTAAATATTGTAAAGTTAACCATATAACTAAAGTAAAATCCTAATCTAATATTATTATCTAGCAATGTAAACTTTTACATTATACAGAAGTCTACTAATACAGAATTTTGAGTAGCTCATACATCTCTAAAGATGGCGACATTTTGTTTGAAACACTTTTGTGTGGACAAACGTTATTATTGAAAGCCAACATAATCTTAATGTGACAAACTTTGTTGATCATATGTTTGGAAACCGCTTTCGTCTTGTCACTAATTAATCACAAAATAAAGATAATGATTTGTTAATTTTCGATTAAATATTTTGTAAAAACAGACTACAATATTAAAGTATTCATTAAGTTTATCTACAATTTTATATAAATGAAAATTTACGAATTGTTCTAGAAATCCTTTCTAAGAAGAAGAAATGATAAAAATGAAAAAGTTAACAAAATATAAATTACGTTTAACTTACAATAAGCGTTTTTATTTTTCTTCCCGGAAATTATTTATTTATTGCTTTAAAAAAAAATTGAATTACAATTGGATTTTCCTCCTTTTTACTTACTCCCCCATATACGTAGTACATGGAGAAATTATTGTTTTCGTCCAAATTTTCGAATCTGAATTTTTAGTGGAATTATGTGTGTTGGTGTTCCCTGAACCCAAAATATTTTCAGTGGAATTATTTGTTTTGGTGCTTCCTGAACCCAAAAAGTGGTTTTTGGGTGATGTCTGTGTGTGTGTCTGTAAGGATGTGTACAGAGCTGGAGACCATACCAATTTGAGTTCTAAATATTTGAGCGAGCTTTAGACGATGTCAGGTACAGTCCCTGGGAATTTACCTATTCCCAGGATTTAAATAATCTAAGTATTTATCTCTTGTTAACTCTGGCAAATTAAACCAACCTATTCTTATTTCTTTCAAAATTGGACACCTAGCCACAAAGGGAAAAATGTTTTCAATTTCTTCTATATTGAACAGTGAGCAATTTTAAGTTGTATTTATTATCCACGGTTTATAATTCAGACGAAGCAATGCCCTTTTCAATGACATTTGAAAACCGATCTAATTACATTTATATTAATATCATCTCTAAAATATGGCCTATCTTTTAATTGAAAACAAAGATTTCTGTACGTTGAACGATGATTGGAGGACTCAGCTGATCGAAAAACACCTTTACCCCAAATCAAGTCTTATCGCATTTAGCAAACTGAACATCTAGGGACGCGAGAGCGTCCCGCCCGCCATAAAAAGCGAAAACTCGAAAGAGCGACCAAGACACTGTTTACACGACAACACAAGTAGGGGTTTTCACCCACCCGTAGCTCAGCCCCATGGAGTCCTTGAGGGTTGATTTTTCATACACTCATTCTCGAGTGGCCTGTGAGGACGTATAGCAAATTTCAACTCTTGGGACCATCAGGTGTCGGAGCTATAGAAGTTTAAAAAATCGACTTTTTTCACGTTTTTCTCCTTCTCCTTCTCGTTCTTTGACATTTTGACAGGGCTACAGCCTCGTAGACTTAACGGATCGAGCTGAAATTTTGACCATAGATTCGTTAGGCTCCAAGGAGGTGCCTTTTGTGCATTTTGTCGCCCCCACCCCCTACACCCTCCCCCAAGGGGTACAATTTGTTTATTTGTATGTACGGAATAATCTCGGGACTACTAAACCTAATGAATTTTTTTTTATTCAAAACTACACTATTCATGAGTAACATACGCTAGAACTCATTTTGATCAAAACAATTTTATTACACTATTTGTAAGTTTAGTCGGAAAAAATCACAGTATTAAGTTAAGCGTTAAACCCATAGTGTCCAACAGCTGTAATAATAATAAATATGCATCATTATCAAAAATTAAAAAACGACAATTTAAAGATGAATCTTATACAATTCAAAACGTGTTATGCAAAAGATGTACTCAAAAACATAAATTATGTGTGTATGTTGCCGTTAAGGCGGGAAAAATAAGTTAAATATAATTTTACTTTCTCACTATACTATAGTATAGAGAAAGTATAGTGATCGCAAAAAAAATCGAAGTTGAGATTTTTGTGGAAATATCCGTTTTGGGACCCCTTGAGTCCAAAAAAGTGATTTTTACAAAATGTCTGTCTGTATGTATGTCTGTATGTATGTCTGTATGTCTGTATGTCTGTATGTCTGTATGTCTGTATGTCTGTATGTATACAAAGCTAGAGCGAAAACTATGCGATCGATTTCAACCAAATTTGCACCAGACATGTCCAGTACGCCAGTATAGATGCACGAAAAAGGGTTTGGAACAATTTTGAAAAACAACCCCCTTTTTGGCCAAAAAACCCCCAAAAAATCAGTTATTATTTTTTTATTAAAAAACGGCTCTAACGATTTTGATAAAATTTGGCTTATTTGTAGCCTTTAATGTGCCCTACCATATACAAAAACCCGCATCTTTCTAAAAATTCTCGTTTAGCTAATAATAATAATAATAACTGATTTTTGGGGGTTTTTTGGCCATAAAGGGGGTTGTTTTTCAAAAATTTTCAAAACCTTTTTACGTGCATCTATAAAGACCTAATTTACGTGTTTGGTGCAAATTTGTTCGAAATCGATCGAATAGTTTTCTCTCTAGATAATAATAATAATAATAATAATATTTATTAGTTAATCTCCAACTTTAATAAAAAAACTATCCTACCCCACCCTACAAGTCACAGTGAATCTGTTTAGTAATTTAAATGTATTTGTGAGAAAGTATGTGCCAGTTCCTGGTACCGTTTATTAGGTTAGGCCTAGTCATATTTTTCTTGAATGTATTTACATTCATTACCATAGCAACGAATTGAATAAAATAAATAAAACAGATGATTCGGATTACAAAACAGCTAGTACAAAATAATATATAAGGTTTGCCTAAACTGAACCAACACATGTTTCAAGACACACAAACCAATAAAATTTTGCGTTAAGGAATTAAAAAAAAAACCACCATGTCTAAAAATCCTATTTAAAAATAAGTAGGACATATTAGAATTTAATAGCAGGCCTATTGGATAATACACGTTAATTGATAATTTACAGTAATTGTTACTGAGAAATCAAAAGTTAGATTATATTATGTAACAATAAATTATATTTTTTGCAATATTAAATTTTTTCACTACGTTGATATAAAAGTTTCACTTCAAAAACGGGAAGCTATGGAACACAAATACTCTTACGAACAGTAAGATATGGTATGGGGATATAACAAAAACTCCCGCCTAGTAAGATCCCATGAAAAATCACGTTCAGATTAATCAACTCCTATAAAAGCGAGTGTACGTCCGTACGTATCATATAATAAAACAGCAGATTTCACCCATCATCTGTAATACTTAACAAACCCAGTGTAGATTATAGTTTGGGGTTATGTTTACAACTTCAATCGTTACAATTTCTTGTGAAGTTGATTTTTAAAAATATGAGTTAAAGAACTAATGTATGCTATAATATACGTTATAGTATTTGCTTTGAGGTTATAAACTGTATATAAATACTGTACAACCTTTTATCATCCATATATTTGTTTACACAAACTTAAAGAAGAGGTACCTATTCGTTTAACTTCGGAAACATTCGTACATCTACGTATAACATGAATACATATTCGATTATTAATTTCTTTACTATAATAATAATAACTTCTACATCATTTGATCTAGCAATATGAAATAAAAAGCAATTAAAAGGTAGTATTTTTAATTTTTATTTAAATATTTAATAACGTATGTAAATAAAAATGTTTAACAAATAGGCCTACAGTTTTACATTCCTTATTATTGTACACATTTACCGAGTTAAAAATCCCCGTCAGCATAGTTAGGTAGGCCTAGATAAGTAGGCCTTAATGTTGGTTTCTAAGGCCTCTTTCACACGATACGACTTTTCTCCGTGTGCCGTGGACGGCGCGGCGCCGTGCATTCCTGAGCAAGCGCCGTGAATGACACGGCGTGCGTCGTGGACGGCACGACTTCTCTTCACGGCGTGAATTTATTCAGTTGTGTGAGATGGATGATCAAGAGAATATACTATGTCTATAAATTGGTATAAGATATTAATTTTGTTATAGTATGTTTATACATGTATTATTTACATTTAGTATATATTTTATTAAAAATAGTTAAATATGTTTAGAGAAAATGGGGTTTTACTGAACACGCGTTTTCAACATCTAAAAAGTGTACCGTACATGTCTTCGGTAAATTTTTTTTTTTTAAATATTCAATTGGTTTTAATAAAAGTTATACTACATATTATAAACAAATATATGTAGGCCTATAAACAAACATACTATACAAAAAAGGGGTTCCTATTAAAATTTTTAGACGGTTTAACGATTAGGCCTATAATAAGTTACAAATAAAGTTTACGGTGTCGTATTTGGTATGTGACGCGCTCGTGTAGGATAAACCAAAGACCGCATATGAGTTAATTAGTAGCGTTGAGATTGTTTAAATACATTTTTTAAGTGAAATACAATAAAATAAGATCAACCTAGTATAAATTCACATGCAATAAACAAATATTGACTAAATTTTTAGATAAGTTTTTTATCGTTTTGGTTATAGGAATACAAAACAGTAGCTACATTTAAAATATATAGGCCTACCAAATTTAACCTATCCTTGTATTACTATCAACTATCATTTCTTTAACTTTTATGTTATCTTTAGTTGCAAGTTTTCTAGTAAAATAACTTACCGTAAATGTTTTTATCGGCATCAGACATTTCTCCAAATTTCGAATTCAAACGAGTGCAGATTTTACGCCATGCAGCACTAGTTTCTGTTTTTGATTTATAAATTTCAAGAGTTTTATCCCACAGAACAGGTCTTTCTTCGATTAGTCTTATAAAAACATCTATGTTCAGATCTTCAGAAAGTGACTTTTGATGCACTTATTAAACACTTTTAGCACACAAGAACAAAGAAGCAATTAGTGCTGTGGTTTGGTTAAGTAACTTTACGCATGCGCAACAGCCAAGTCAAGCTGAGTCGAGTCGACCTGTCTGAACATGCTCAATGCAGTCAATAGTAATCAACGCGCCGTGGACGGCGCGGCGCCGTGTCGTGGTTTGTTCACGGCCACCTGGCACGGCGCAAAGTCGTGAACGATTTGTGTGAAGAGATTAATTTATGTACATAGTAATCAAAGTTCACAACGCCGTGCCGTCCACGGCGCACGGCGAGAAGTCGTATCGTGTGAAAGAGGCCTAACAGTTTGTTTTTTTAAATGATGTATTTTTGATGTGTAATTAATCAGTCTGTGATTTTTCACGGGGCTTACTAGTTAAATTTATATTAAGTAGGGGAAATCCCTGCATGCTTCGCACGCCATCCCCTTTGAAACCTTCTATACACATAATCAAGTTATGTTTTCTTTATAATAAGTTGAAAATTATACCACCTCATTCATTGTTAATGATTCATGTTTGTTAAGTAGTATATAAACATCTGGAGCTAAAATTAACTGATTTTCATCTGTTTGTAAAACAACTGGATTGTACCTTTAGTGTATCTATTCGCCTACTTAGTGATTTCAAAGGTGGTAACAAAAGAAGTTCAGAGTTTGCATAGGCAAAAAGAGCTACTCAGCGCATTTTTGTAGACATCAGACCTAGCGCATTCGATTCCTGACGTCAGAAAACCCCTACATGCAAATTTTCATCCTAACCGTTAGAGCCATTAGCCAGATCCCCGAAATAAATTTATATACATATATACAAGAATTAAATAAATAAATGAAAACTTTTTGTAATGTTTCACAAATCTTTATTGAGCCGTGCCGACCTTTAAGTTGCCTTCGATAATGCCGTAGTTGGTGAAACCTAGGTCGGCACGGCTCAATAAACATTTGTGAAACATTACAAAAAGTTTTCATTTATTTATTTATAATGGAATTCCACCAAGAACCAACGGTCGTTAGTATAAATAGTTTATACAAGAATTGCTCGTTTAATAAGATTATTGCTCGTTTAATAAGATAAGATTATTATATATCATCTCTAAATATGCCCTATATTTTAATTGAAAACAAAGATTTATGTACGTTGAGCTAGGAATGGAAGCTTCAGCTGATATAACACATCAAGTCTTACCGCATTTATAAATCCGAATATATAAATAATACAACGAACAAAACTGTAAAACATTCAGAAACAATAATCTACCATAAAAATCCAAAAATTAATATAATATAGCCACAATAGTTAGAGGTATTTACAATATTCCAAATAAAATCAAACTTTTAAAATATTAGTGTGGTGGACACCCCGGTGATTTGCGAAACAATGTTTGTATTTCAGAGTGTAAAATAATAAATTGAAGATAGCTTATTTTAAACCAGGTCCTACAGGCAGTAACGACATATTACACGTAATGGCACTGTTTATTAACATTTTACTTGGTTTAACACTGCCTTCGCATTCTACGCTGGGAGACACGCGTACACGGCAGAGTAATAATTACTGGCAACTCTGCTCTTGTTTACCCTTTTCCTTATTTTTTCTAAACCACGGGAACGACGCACACAACATCCTTTGTAAAACCACAGACACTACTCAGGATAATGACTGCACGACTTGCAAAGGACCTGGCTTGAATAGCAGCAAAGGATCCCTTGATTACACTCTCTCATCAATGCTCTTGACTACAATACGGCGAAGAACGTTAGGGAGGGTCTTTTAGAACATCCATCGATCCTGCAGAGTAGAAAGCTACGCAGTTTCCCGAGTAGTGCATGAGTACCTGCGCCACTTTGAGTAATGTTAAACTGAAACACGTTCAATGTCGTCAATTGTGTAGAATAGTTTACGGCTTGCTTTGAGAATCGCACCGATGCTGATGTGTTACTTACAGCATAAGCCTCGCGGGCTTCATCTCAACTGTTTCAATAGAATTGTTTATTATTATAAATAAAAACATAGTCGATATAGTGGTATAATTATCTTTTGGCATTACCCAGAGCTAACGGCGTGGACATTTAGCGTAGAAAAAGACCTATTTTCCTTATTTTTTTTAATTTTGACATTTTTGAACATTTTAAAGTTTTTTACAATTTTTTTGAAGTGATAACTTCTATTGGCCCGTTGGGCACTTTTGATTGACTATGTTTCTGAAATCTCGCGTCACGCAAACTTTTTGCGTAGACATAAGTCAGAGCGTGAAGAGGGAATAGGCGATACATAGTATGTATAGACAAGTAATCACGTGGAGAGGGAATGGACGATACATAGAATATAATAATACGTTATTATAATTATTATAATATTAATATATTATAATAAGTATGCGAAAAATAGTGACCATTATAATGTAAGCATTATTTATTTAGTGACTAATGATTTTGAGTTAGGTATTAGTGTATGCACTCTACATAGAATTCTAAGAATAATTCAATATGCAAGGGATAATTGTAATAACAATTATTATATTTGTACGTTTTAAGTTTTGTAAAGAAGATTGATTTTTGTCTAACTGAAGTAAGGTTAGAAAAAAATTTACATTTTGTACATTTTGACAAAGTAATATTTTACATTGTTTTATTTTACTGTAACTTATTATTACTCACTTAAATATAAAATTTAGCTTCATATTACAGCAATGGAGGTCATACGCGTTAATGGAGTATCTATTCCTCACAGAGTAATTTCTTCTAGGCCAGATGGCCAATATTTATTCTACTCTTTGGCTTTAATTGTAAATGGCACGATTCACTGGTGTTTGAGGTGAGGACCAGAGTTGTTAGTCTCGTGAAAACCCCTCTTGCCAATAACAAAAATAACTAAGGCAATTATTGGTCGTAAAAGTGGGGAAATGAATTTTCTCGAAAATAAGTTCTTGACCAATGAATTTCTCGTACTGGAACCCCCACCCCCACCCCAATACACAAGTTTTAAAGAAATCCGTTAAGACGTAAGGGAAAAAAGTGTACACATAGAAGATTATAGCTCATTTAATATTATGAGTTTCTATTTATTATTAGGTAATTTTCTAAATACAATAGAAATAAATAAAATAATTCTAAATAAAATAGAATAGTAAATTGAAATTTCATATTCAAAGAAATCAAATAACATTATTAATAGCTGACCAGTGCGAACATTTCGCAAGTTAAGATTACTTACCTGATTTTAATACGTTAATTAAGTTTATTACGTTTACTTATTTACGTTGTTTTATAAATAACAGTTTATAACGATTTATGACGCTTACGTTGATTTAATTTGATTGATTTGAGTAATAGATTACATTTGCATATAGAATGTAAATAATCTAACAGCTGTCATTTTAGTTAAACAGATTATTAATAGATGGCACCTTTCATAAGGAATCATATGAAAGGTTTTTAATTAATTTAATTTAAAACGCATTAATTTTAAGTTATTTGTCTATTTTTCGTAACATAAGCTTTAAAATTATGTTTGAGTAATTAATTTTGACTTTGAGAAATAATATAAACTATATGAAACTTTTAATAAATTTTGTTTAACGAAAACATTAATTTTAAGCAATTTGTCCAATTTTCGTCATTAGCGGGGAACTTAAGCTTAACAATACTCCGTGTGACGTTGCTTTATCTCGGACCGCCAGAGATACCTTCAACCATTGTTATGTCATGTACCGCCCACATTACCCACCTGTATAACACCTTGGCCTTTACGTTCACCGCTCCTAACATTGTCTTTACAATTATTTTATGATAATGAGATCATTTAAATTTATTATTACTTGCGCTTTTATCTGCAGTCGGCTTGGAGTAATGTAAGACGATTTGTCATCCGTGAATTATTTACGACGTTCGAGATTTCTCAGAACGGGAAGCGGCTTCGCTGCACCTCGGCCATATCGGATATTTTACACGCTAAACTTAGGCACGATTTTTGACGCCGGTTTGTTTTTAAGCAAGAGAAGCAAAGCCGACCATTATCTTCAACTTTTATACGAGCAATATTTCTCTAAAATGAAAGTTTAAAGTGAGTAAAAGTGGCGAGAAAGTAAAAATTTTGCAAAACTTGAAATTTTACCAATTTTTCGCTGCACCATATCTCGGTAACGATTGGTCTTACAAAAAAACTTAAACAAGCTAATTTGTTGGAAATTCTGTCCTCTACAATTCGATATCTATAATAGTATATGAGGAAATGCAGAGGAAAGAAGTTATATGCTAAAAACCGAAAAACAGTGATAAAATTTTACGATTTTCACGTATAACAAAAGTTGCCATGGCGCTAGGATGACGAAAACTTGGATTCATTACTACCTAATGATCCCAAATAACATATAAAAAAGTCAGGACTACCGGACCTTTTGTAGGGTAGACTCCATTTTTGAGTCTCAATTTGATTGGACTACACGTATTATAGCCTACATTAGTTCTATAACTCATATTAAAATAAAGTAACTTCACAAGGCATTATATTATTATCAGCTGTTATATTATATTGTTACTCGTGTACGTGTTATCTCGCTTTTATAGGAGATAGATTATTATTATTGGCAATATTAATTTACGTCAAACAGGGCTTTGATTAACGAATAACATTTAAGGATTCATCATAGACGGTGTGTGATTCTAGATTCGTGCTGTTTAATAAAAACTGGATTTTTGCATTGTAAAAAGGTGTAACGGTAAATCTTGAGAGTAAATCTTGAAGCATCAAGCTACGTTTGCTAAACTGAACGCGTCATATTATCAAGATGAAAGCCGCAACCAGGTGCGAGTTGAGTCGGTCAGTCCTTGATGGGACGCCTCCACAACGTATGTTTCATGTCTTCACCCGCACCTAGTCACTTTTACACGGGGTATAAATAAGTCGACAGCGCGGCGTTTTGTTGACCCCAACTCCGATGCCAGGACAGTCGACGTTTTATTTTCGATCTTGAACAATCCCAAAACCCGATAGTTCTTGTTCGGCAGTGTGGAAATGAAAACATTTTTCCTTGCACCGTTCACTTGGAAACGTTCCAAAAGCAACAAACACATCCGGACGCATCGAGGTGTTTTTCATTTATTCGAAACATCTTGTAGACTGTCCTACCGAGTGCCGACACGTTGTTTCTCGTCTGCTAAATTAATGTTCGACTATGTATTTTCATCTTCCGATAACTTTTGTTCTCCTGATACACTACTAATTCTTCAACTTCCAACGTTTAACTTATTTTAAATTAATTATATACAAAGCCACTTACTTGTATAAATTACAATGTCGATAAACATTCTAATTTCACCACGAGTTTCTTAACTTGACAGCAGATCTTTTCATCTTCCTATACCGCTTGCCAGCCGTCATCCATTCTTCAATTATAAACAGTTAAGTTATTTTAAATTAATTAAGGAGACAAAATTGTACGTAGATACTTTTTTTAAAAATTATAACGTTTAAAAAATCTAACAAGGTTCGTCTCTAATTTCTTATACCCCCTCCCCCCTCCCCCCAAGTGTATTATGCTGCTTATAACTCTTTCTCTATCGTGTCCGACTGCCCATTATTATATTTAACTCTTTAGGTTTATCTTATACTATTGCCTTTATTAGGCCTCACTCTGTTCCTTTTTTATGAACAACGTAAACATTTATCCTAATGTCTAGGAAATACCTTAACATCTTTTCCTGTAACCGATGGTTAGTGCAATTTAACAAATCTTTTCTAAAACTCACAAACAAAAAATTATATCTTAAGAACATGAATGAGAAAAAAAGAAGAAAATAGTTCGGTCTGCCTTTTACATATATACAGTACTAGCTGACCCGTACGGCGTTGCCCGTGGTGGTTGGTATATTCAGTCTTTTCTGAAATTATGATTTTAGTAACTTTGATCCTCCCAAACTCTCCTAAAATTTCGAAATTTTTCATACCCTTTCTTAGTGAGCACCTATGGCCCTAGAGGAAGCTACATACCAAATTTCATGCTAATCCGTTCGGCAGTTTTGAAGAAATCGTGATTTAATAACTTTGATTCCCCCAAAACTCCCCTAAAATTTCAAATTTTTTGAAACCCTTTCTTAGTAAGCACCTATGGCCCTAGAGGAAGCTACATACCAAATTTCATTCCAATCTGTTCGGTAATTTTGGAGAAATCGTGATTTAGTAATTTTTACCCCCCCAAGCCCCCCTAAAATTTCCAATTTTTTAAAACCCTTTTTTAGTGAACACTTGTGGCCCTAGAGGAAGCTACCTACCAAATTTAATTCCAATCCGTTCGGTAGTTTTGAAGAAATCGTTGTTTAATAACTTTTATCCCCCCAAACCCCCCCTAAAATTTTCAATTTTTTTCAACCCTTTCTAAGTGAGCACCTATGGACCTAGAGGAAGCTAAATACCAAATTTCATTTCAATCCGTTCGGTAGTTTTTGAGAAATCGTGATGAGTGGGTCAGTGAGTGGTAGTTCGCTTTTATATATAGATATACAAACTAACATTGTGCTGCTTGCTGAGTCAAGAAGACAAACAAGACCCGATGTCAGAGAGAAAGATTAACAATAAGAGTACAGGTACAAATAATTATAACTGAATACAACTTAAATATACAAAATAGAATAAATTAAAAATCGATTGGTTACGAACAAATAAAACACCAATGTACAAAATAGAATAAATTAAAGATCACTCAGTTACACAAATTAGGGTCGTCAATTTCATCAGCCAACTCTTTACAGAAGTTAAAAAGTTACGTATCTTTTGTTCCGTCCTCATGAGGATCGGAGCAAATTAAAACTTTAATATATATATCCATATATATACATACTTGTTTATCCACTATCTTAGCCTCCGTAGGATTTCGTACAGTCCTAAGACCTCCAAAGAAATATTCCAATTATTCCCATACTAAAAGTATTAGAAGAATTAAAATTGAAGCTTTATATATATATATTTTTTTATATGATTCCTTGTTCTTTGAAATACCAAGTAAAGAGGGGAATAAAATTACTGAACCCAACCTCGCACTCCTAAACTGATCGTTATCTGCTGTTATTTCTGTTCATCATTTGCAACTTCGATCAACAATTTCATTGCTCATTTCATATTTTTCGTAAGTGTATGTTTCAGTATTTATTTGTGTTGCCATTCACAATGGTAATACATTTTCCCGAAAAAGATCAACGTATGCGTTTATGTATTTAAAAAAATGTGCTGTAAATTATAAGAATAAGATTAAAATTGAGATCCACATTTATGTCCTGGAGAAGGTAATTCGAGTGTAGCCTTTTTCATACAATTTAAAATTACCATCAACAAAGGTAAAACTTCTGATTGTTTTGATGATGGTTTATCTATAACCTGACATCTTATATTATGCAATAATATTTCTATCAATAATTCGTAATTTCTGAAGTGTAAACTTCTATAGGCGCATTTGTATACATGTTTGTATAGCAGAGTATATAGTTTTCTTGTTTCTGGGGGTGAATCGGATTTTACCGTCACGCGTTTCACCATACATTTTGTGAAACGTTCCTAAAGTGAAACGCTCCTAATGTAAAACGCTCTATTCCATATGTTTGAAAAACGTTTTGGTCTTGCCGAGATTCGAACTAGCAGAGTCCATCACTATAGACTAGCGCTTTAGCCGGTTAGGCCACAATCGCATTGCTAATATAGTATATTTGAGTTGGGTATATAAGTGTAATAGATTATCCTACATCATAGGCTTAATCTGTTAATGTTAATACAATGTATAGTTTAATATACATCTGAAATAGACATTGTGCTTCCTTATTTCGTAAGTTGTGTTAATTAATAAAAAGTTTACCCTTCTCCCGTGGGGTCTTAAGCACACAATTACATTTTTTTCTTGTGTAACGCTATCATAATGTTGGATGGAATTTGTTACCAGTTGGCATATTAAGACGTACAACATTTGCTCAAGATAGTTGGTGAGTATCTCAGTTGCTTAGTGGGAGAAGGCTATTGTGATAACCAATACAACAGGTTCAAGCCCAGTTGTATGTAATAATAATAATAAATAAAAAACAGATGATTGGAGATTATCTAGGTTCAGGATGCCTTGGCTGAAATGAAATGTTTTGAATTAGTTCGCGAGTACGCTTGATTGTTCTATTTAAATTATAATCTATGTTCAATTACTCGGGCACATGATCGGCGCAAGGGTATAAAGTAATAAAATATTTGTCTCTCAAATTCCAAAATAGAAGTCATAGTATTAAGTAAAATTGATTTGATCATATTATTCTCTACTGCCCTGTCTACACGATATCTAAAATATAACAATAGAGGTAACAATATGTTCTTCTTTTCAATCTGTCCTCCATTATTAGAAGACAACCTCCGGGATTTTCTTGTTTCCCACGGAAAGGCTTCACATTCAACTAAACGTCATCAGTTCTTTTGTGTCTCCGACAATGAGATGCCTTAAAAATGAAATAGAATGTTACATTGAATGGTTTGTTATTAGGGGAAGATTGTACTCGGCTTAATTTAAAGAAAAGGAAATAAGACCAGACAAGTGAGAGCACATGTAGGACGGTGACAATATAACCAAACAATCTCACAATAAGAATACGTATTCTGTTTTGTTCCAGGGTAGGTGTGTAGGCGGCATCTGTTAGAATATTATAAAGGGGTAAACTTTGTATGTTGTCTGTGTAGATATTCGGAGTAACCTTAAGAGTAACCTATACATATTGTCCACTTCTGGATCATTTGTATTATCCTAGTTCGTTACGAATGAAATTAATTGTTAGGTAATTTTGTTAAATGTGTAACAATAGTAGAATTGTATTACTCAAGCACAATTGGGTGACATCACAGTCATGTATAGCAGATAGTTAAGTGATTAGAAATTATGTATGATGATTTCAACAAGAACATCAAAGTAAGACTAGATGGGAAGAACTGCGTAGAACAAGAATTTTTACAATAGGGAGAAAAGACGAGAAAATGGGGTATTTTGGAAAAAAGCTCTTGGGTGACCGGGGCCTTCGGATGTAGACGCCAGCATGGGCGTTAAGGAGAGACCAGAGAGGCTCTTTCCGTAAGGTGTGACAACCCAGGAGAACGTCAGAGCAAGGGAACTAAGCTGTCCGACTGCCCGACATAAATTTGAGAAAGTTATAGGGACAATTGTTTTATTTAAATTCTGGGTTGGAATCAGTTTCTTTGTGTTGATGTATTATTAGTGTTATATACAGGATGTTTGAAAAGTCTGGAAACAGCTTAATATCTCAAAATGTACGAGTCTTATGAGTTAGAAATAAAAGCAGTTATTCACAACTATAAAAGAACCATTTTTTGGTGAGTTTGAAATTTTTATCCGCCATCTTGGAATGAACTTAATTTTTTTAAATGGGAAGGTGGTCATGTGATACATCATTTCGATGTAGAATTTCAAGGAAAAATCAACGGTGAAATCCATATCTTTAACCGATTCAAAATGGCGGCCTTATTTGTTCCTCTGCCTTACTGTCGATATTACACAGAAATTTAATATACAGTATTTATAAAACATACTTAATATCTTTTAATGTATGAAATGTATTGAACGCACATTTTTAATACATATTTGGTACGACATCTTTTACCCATCTACAAAAAACGAAAACTTTTATTCATATATTTTCAAAATGGTGGCCGTTTAAAATTTGTAAAATTTAATTTGTTAAATATTTCGAAAACGACTAACTGTACAAGAAAATTCAAGAAACAAAACATTTCCTCTTTTAACAACAACAACGTTTTTTCCCATTATTTCTCTAACTTAAAAGATAACCGAGTTATTGGTTAAACCTAAAACACAATTACATTATGGACAACCAACAAGATACAAAATTTAGTTTTTAGTATTTTGTAAAACAAAATGTTGAATTACTGGGAAACAAAGCATTTCCGAACCTATGTTTATATGAACTTTTTTCCTTATTTTCACTAGTAGAACACGTCCTGAAAGTTTCTCCGTCATGCCATTTTTGAAAATACTCGGGATTTCTACCGCTGCAGCACCTTAGTTGTCATTAAACAGTGTTTAGTTTTATGATATGTTCACAACGAATGTAATTTAAGACTTTCAAGATGCTTGAAAATACGGTACTCTTTCTCGTTATTAAAGCAGATTTCGTTTTGTTTTGTTAACTTCCCGCTACCAATAAAGGGAAGTTATTGATTTCGGTCCGATTTTCGAAAGTCGAGTTTTCATTAAATCCCCACCTTTTGAGATCCCAGGAAACCATTCTGACTATTCCCGCCGAGATGTCCGACCGTGTGTGTTTGTATGTGTGTGTGGATGTATGTGTGTAAATAAATTTTTGTCGTACAGTTTCTCAAAAACGAATCAACCGATTGAATTCTACGACATGTCATTCGAAAGGGTGTATCAAAACTTAGATCTGATTAGATTTGAGAGTTAATCCATCGAGCCAATCCGAAGAAATTTTAAAAATTAACCTAAATTTCTTTGGGAATTTTTATGTTTTTTAAAAATAACTTTAAAGCGTGCGAAAAAATCATAATAAATCCATGTATACATTTTTTGTGCTAAAAAAACTGCGTCGACTGCTTTTTTGAAAATGAAAATCGAACGACGAATTCAAAAGTTATCGTTGTTTAAAAATTCACAAATTTTCGTTTTTTGGTATTTTTTTAACATATCTTCCAGATTTCTCAACCAATCAATATAAAGCTGTACATTTTCTTTTTGTGCTTTAAAAACTGCGTAGAATGCTTTTTTAAAAATGAATATCGAACGACGCATTCAAAAGTTATCGTTGTTTTAAAATTCACAAATTTTCGTTTTTTGGTATTTTAACAAATAAACTCATTTTTAAGCGTTTAAAATTCAAACTAAGCGGGAAGTTCTAGGGTTGGCCTGCACGGTCAACCAATTTCCAGATTTTTTGTTTAACGTCCTTACTGTAAGCCACAATAGTCGCCGGCTAGTGAAACCTATGTATGGCAGTCCAAATCTAGCATATTGAAAGCTAACCTACCAACTGAGCTAGCGCCGATCTCTTTATTGCGACGCACAGTGTGCTGTTTAGCCTTTGCGGGAGGACAAACATTTTCAGAATGAGGGTTTAATAATTTGTTTGCGCTGGAAAAATAAAACAAATTATAAATAATAATTATTGTTAAAAATTCATATTTCGCATACCTGGCACTTTCTCTTCATACGCCGTACAAAATCTGATTGGTGATAGTGTAGTTCATTCTAAAACTAAATAAATTTTTTTGACAAATCTACAAAAAATTGCAATTATGGGCAAACTTGTTTTGTTATTCTCACTTCTTTCGGTTCCCAATTCTACGTTAAAAAATCGTTTAAGACAATATTTTAAAATATAAAAAAACAACTTTTTCCGAAGTTCATTATGAGTGTGTGCCGATTTTTGTCAAATAAAACATGAAGGGGTATGAATACACTCACGGTTGTCATAAGATTTCCATAAAACACAACAAGCTTTCAGCTCACTAGTCGTCATCTTTGCTACTAGCGCTTTCTAACGAAATAAAGAGGAAACAGTGCATGAGCATGCTTACAGGCGTACCAACAAAACTGTATGAGTTGATGTTTTATTTGATGTATTATTTTACAATTCTAAGTTAAATGGCATAAATACTACAACACCTTAAAACCTCGTCAATTTGAAACTCGATGCTTCCGCTGCGTTATAAAGTCAGGATATAATAAAACATCCGCCAGTAGTGCATTTCTGAAACCCGTGAACTTTACTAAACTAGAACGTGAGTTTTGTTACCCAGAAGCCGCGCCTTGAAACGAAAGCCTCACTTACAAAATGGCAAACCTCCGTAAAAGGTTAATTGTGTGAATGTCGGTTTCAACTTACAAAGTTTACACACCAAACAATGTGTGCGCAAACCTGTGTACCCAATAAAATCCTTTATTTCATGTTTCGTATAAAGTGCCCACTAACGAGCTTTGCTTGTCCTAACCTTGCCCAGCATCCCAGACTTTTGCACTACTTTCACTCCGACCGTTCACCGCTGACGCATTTGTTTAGGCTTTGCTGCACCTGTGTGAAAAACACTTTTATACGTCTGTAGTGGTAGTGTTTATACAAATATTGGGAAGCTGTACTTACGCGATATCCGCAAACCAATTTAGATTTTAAGTTCAGAAAAACCATTAATTAAAAATGTGTACGTAGAGGTAAGAAGAGGTAGGCGTGAGAAGCATGCACAGGTCTCTCCTAGTTTTTAACATGCAGATATTTTTCTGGTTTTAATTCCGCTCTAATTGTTTAAACATTTCTACCTTCTTTCTTCAAACACGATTTTAAGTAGTAATGTAAAAATAATGGTAGTCGGACGGAAATAAACGAATGCCTTTATAATAACCTATTAGAATATTGAACTTAGCAAGGCAGTAGCCAGAAATTTAGTAGTAAAAATTAATACTAGGTTTAAGAAGTGCAAATTAATTTATAAAATAGACAACACAACAGAGGATAAAGCAACATATTTTACATCATTGTGCATTGCATGCATACTGATATTTAGATTTACTTGATTAAACTACAACGTACAATACACATGGATGCAGTAGGTTACAGCCTTACTTAGGCCAGTCGGTAGAGGTAATTTTAGACCCAAAGTTCCAGTAATTTACAATACGGCTGATTTTTTTTATAAGTAAATTCAAGTATGTAGATTAACATAAAAAAAAGTTTACCAGTCTATCGATTTCCCAAAGTCGAAAAAAAAAATCGATTATCATTTTTTTCCGATTATCCTTAATATTTCGAGCTGGGATAAAGATAGAGAAAAATAAAAATACCACCGTGTAGGGGAGGTATTTTTCAACAAAAACAGTCATATGTATTTATTTCGTCCGAGCAATGGTTTGTCTGGAAAAAATTCGATAATGCAGGTATGTATTTTGCAGCAGAGGAAATCACTAAAAGGGGAGACATCTTATTCATATATGAAGCGTTGGCTCATTCTAAATTGGCCAAATTTTAATATATCGAATTTAAACTTGACATAGGAGTTAAAATATATATATTTTAAACATTTATGCTGAGTCTCAGCCTGTTATCTTGAAATTGACCCATTTTAACGCCACTTGACTTATCAGTGGGTTTCTCGATTTTAGGAGTACCGGACCCACCAATGCATTTTAAACAGCTCCAGTTTAGAAAATTTTCAAAATATCAACCTGAAAGTTTTTTTACAAGTTAAATATATAGATTCAAACAAGATCAAGGAGTATAAACCTTTTTTATTATTTACTTTTCAAAGCACAAGTAACTTAAAAAAGTATAATTTTAGACCTTTTTAGATTTTTCATCAAAACGCTTGAGTTAATCGGTTTTTAAGTATAGCAAAAAACAATTGTGTTTTTAACTTCTGTACCAATTTTTAAATCGATATGTTCAAAAATGTCGAAAATGGAGTCGTCGAATAAAAAGGTGTTATAGTTAAAACGAGATAGGTAAAACAGAAGACTATTTTCAAGCGCCTCGTTTTTTAAAAATAACATGAAAAAAATAGTTCATACTTACTAAGAATATTTATACTGGTGTACTCAACTTGTAAAACAAATTTGATGTTGATATTCCAAAAATTGACGAAACTGGAATAGATTGAAATTAGTTCGTGGGTCCGGTACTCCTAAAATCGATAATCGAAATCGACTCCTAGATCGGGTCATTTCCAAGATAACAAGCTGAGACTCAGCATAAATGTTTAAAATATATATTTTAACTCCTATGTCAAGTTTCAATTCGATATATTAAAATTTGGCCAATTTAGAATGAGCCAAAGCTTCATATACGAATAAGATGTCCCCTTTTAGTGATTTCCCCTGCTCCAAAATACATACCTACATTATCGAATTTTTTCCAGACAAACCATTGTTCGGACGAAATAAATACATATGACCTTTTTTTGAAAAATACCTCCCCTACACGGTGGTATTTTTTATTTTTTTCTTTCTTCATCCCAGCTCGAAATATTAAGGATAATCGAAAAAAAATTATAATCGATTTTTTTTCGACTTTGGGAAATCGATAGACTGGTAAACTTTTTTTATGTTAATCTACATACTTTAAGGTACTTATAAAAAAAATCAGCCGTATTGCAAATTACTGGTAGTTTTAACCTATACCGACTGGGCTATACTCTCTTGTGAGCTTGATCTGATTTATTAAATAAGAAAACTATAAAGGTTCAACAAAAAACTTTACTCTAACAAAACACGCAATGCATTGTGTATTGAAAATATTCCCAATACGGGGGTTGGCGTGTGAAGCACGCAATAAATTGTGTATTGAAAATACTCCAAAAACGGGGGTTGGAGTGCAAAGCACGCAATGCATTGTGTATTGAAAATACTCCCTAAACGGGGGTTGGAGTGCGAAGCACGCAATGCATTGTGTATGAAAAATAGTGCCTATACGGGGGTTGGAGTGCGAAGCACGCAATGCATTGTGTATTGAAAA
>JAGFPH010001536.1:136943-153124 GCA_018207615.1 Philaenus spumarius | reverse complement strand
TTAAATATTGGTTCGGGTATTTCGCTCTTTGACAAATATCGCACTTTCTAATCTCTTCCATAATTTGATTGTTCATATATTTAAAATGCCACCTATTTTTAATCATGTTATATATCTTATTTCTTCCTGCGTGACCGTACGTTTCGTGCACGTGTTTTATGAATTCTTTTACCGTGTTCTCTGGTACTACAATTTTCAATATTCCATTTACAAATTTACATAATACATTATTTTCAATCCTATAATCTACTTTATTTACAATATCCTGTATTATTTCTAAGCATTCAGGGTTTGCCATCTGTCTGTTTCTCCAATCCTGCAATAACTGTGTAAAACCTGGATTCATCCTTATTTGTTGGATTCGCACTCTCCTTTTGTTTTCCTGTCTTACGCTGTTTTTGTTATTTATGGGAATTGGGTAATTACGATTCCCAAAGGTGTCTGTTACATTAACCTTTAACTCATGAACGTAATTTTTACAAAGTCCCGGCAATTCAGAAAAAACTGTATTATACTTTTCTATTGATTTCTGCAGTAGGCCTTCTTGTTGTTCCGTTAGTATAGTACCATGACTATACTCCTTTGTCAAAGTTATCTTATTACATTTCTTCATTGGAACTACTACTTGCCCTTTTGCTCGGGTTACCGTCTCCCCTCCTTGTCTAAGACCACACAGCTGATTTTCCATTAGGCCTACTCTCTCTTTGTACCTAACGTGTTTCCTACTTAATTTAGTCTTATTTACATCAGAAGTAGCAGTGTTTTTAAATCTAACTTTCGATATTTTTCCACGCATATTTAACGGTAGATTTTGGTTACGTGTTTCTGCTCCTCCTACAGATATTAATTCTTTACAAGTTGGTTTATTGTTTTTATATTTTTTATTATTTTTATTATTCATCGAGTGGTCGGAAAAATTGCAGTGTAGTGTAGTGCTTGACTTCGCCTTATTTGGATTACAACGTTTACTAGAATATTCACAGTTATGGATACATTGATTGCGCCGCGACGCTTCGTTGGTAATTGGAATCTTTTCACCATTATACCTAACATTAATTGGAACATTAATCCTTTTTAATGCCCTATCACGCGGAATCTCGTCCTTGGCTTCTTTTGATAGCATCTTCGGTACGATATTTTGTTTGGCTTTCTGCCCCTTCCTTCGTTGAACTGACACCTCCCTCGATATCATCTTATTCAACCTCTCTTCGTTTTGTATCCTAACCTTATTGTTTTTCCTAGCTGTTGTCTCCGGCTTCCTGTCTTGACTGCTGCCGCACTTCCCTTCCATTACATCATTAATGCCTGTCTCACCTACTTCCGGTCCATTAACAATTTCAGCTTTGTTTACTAACTCGTTCATACTATTTTGATTAATATTTACTTTATTTGTTTTGAGTGTAGTATTCGTTGCCTCGATTTCGTCGGATTTAATTACCTCCGATTTAATTAAATTGCTCTTTTTATTGGTTTTATAGTATCGGGAATTAATATTAAAACATTTTCCTTTTAACCGTGTTATTGCAACTTTTTTATCAATAAACAGGATTTTAACATTTTCCTGACCTATTTTGAACATCGCAAATTTTTCTTGCATGTTTATTTTTGCCTGTAAACTATATAAAAGGTCACATCCCATAATTATCCTAGATTTTAGACCTTTTACTACCAAAAATTGTAAATCTACGCTTTTGTCAACCAGTTTAACTTCGATTAGGACTTGCTTGCTGATTTTTTGCACCTTCCCTTTTAATGCACCAATTATCTCCAAACACGCTACCGGTAATTCTAAGATTTTGACATCTTCCGCCTTCAATTGCTCGAGGTAATCTTGCTGGATAACGCTTACTTCGGCTCCGGTGTCAATTTCCATGTAACTAGCATTCGTTCCAAGTTCTACTGGAATCGCGGGTATTTCTTCTAACGGTTTTTCCTCTATAACTGGTTCATCTCTATTATCTAACAAGTCTTCCCTAATATTTACATTTAAACTACCTAACTGCTTAGGCTGACGTTCGCGCTCCTTTTCGACGATTTTTTCGCCTACTTCAGGTTCGATTCTACTACAAGGAGTAACTTTTTTATTTCCTAAATTTTCAGTGTTTACACGCGTATTTACTTTTTTAGTGTTATTCTTTTGTTTTTTTGTTTTTTCATCGGCCCTGTCATTCCGAAAAAATCCATCCTTTGTCAGAACCTCATTTCTTAGTTTTTCGGCTTCTGGTTAGGATTTGAGTTGGAAGGACGTGGTTTATTGGAGTTTGGGTGATTAGAGTTACTTGGGTTTTGAGCATAGGATCTGTGGATTGGTGGGTTATTCCGAGGTGTGAAATTATGCCTGTTTTGCGTTTCCTGAGCGTCTTGGGGTCTACTTCGCCGATTTTCCTCAATCATGTCTACATTATTTAAGAACTCTATCGCGTCTTGAATGGTTTCGCTAGGTTTACCTATGCTGGCTAATCTTATTTGCTCGCTGAAATGTTGCATCACCGTGAATACAAGGAAACCTTCAGGTAGGGGGGGTTCTAAATCTCGCGCTTTGTTTACTACCATACAGAAATACTCGGTTCTGCTAGCGTTTCCCCTTTCTACATACCTATTATTTTCTATATAATTCCTGACCGCTTTTTGTTTTTGGAGCGACCAGTAATTACTCAAAAACGCCTCCCTAAACTCGGCATACTTCATCTCTTCGCGATCTGTTATATTATACCATTCCAGTGCGTATCCCTTTAGATGGCGTCTTATGAATTTTATTTTCTCCCTATCTTCTAAATAAGGATTCAACTCGTCCATTAACCCTTCTATTTCTCTTAAAAATTGTTTCGGCCTTTCTTTACTATTTCCCCAAAACTCAATTTTATTTATTTCGCTGTCAAACCGCGGCATTACAATTCCTACATTCCTACTCCCACTTCCCTGGCTTATCACGTTTCCTATCTTCTTTTCAACGCTCTGCACCCGACTTTCCATTGTCCGGAACCCTTTGTCTACGTTGTCTTTCATGGTGGTTGTGGTTTCCTCCAGAAAATGGATAGCGCCTTCAATTTCCCTAATCTTCTCTTCTCCCTTAGTGTGTTGTTCCTTACACCTCACGCTTTCTTCCTCCAGGCTTCTTTCCAGGTCTCCCAGCTTTCCAGAAATAACTTTGTATAATTCTTTTTGCTCCTTCTCTCGCTGTAGCCTTTCTGCTGCCTTTTCTTCCCGGATTTTTTCATCCTTGAGCCGTCTTCTTTCCTCTTTCCTCTCCCACTCTTCTTGTTTTTCTTTCTGCCTGGCCTCCTGTTCTTCTGATTTTTCCTTCCGCCTGCGTTCCTCTTCTTCCTTTTCCTTCTTCGCCCTGGCCTCCTCTATTTCCTTTTCCTTCTTCGCCCTGGCCTCCAGTTCTTCTTTATCTTTCTTCGCCCTTTCTTCTTTATCCCTTTTGTATTGTTCGAAGAACTCTTTCATCGCCTTATCCGCCATATTTACTTTTTGCTTGTTTAAAATTTGTTTTAATTATATTTAATCGTTTTTAATTGTTTAAATTGTTTAATTTTGCTTTTATCTGTCGCGTCGGAAAACTCCCAATTATTTTTAATTAATTTTACACCTATTTTTTTAGGCCTACGCCCCCCAAGCTTCCGATTTTACCGCGACAAATTTATTTTACTGGTTAATTATTATTATTTGTTTAATTTTCACTCCCCCTCTGAACCTTAATACGACACGAAACCGGGAAATATTTCAGACACGGGAAATAGCAGTAGTATGGCTTAATATTAAACACAATTCTAAAGCTAACATACACAGTTTTAAGCACAAATAATTTTACGTTAGTTCTTTGACCTATTTTTTACTTTTGGTTAACTTTTTAACCACAAGTGAAATCGGCCAACACCGAAGGGCGCCAATTCTACAACGAGTCGAGCCCCACGTTGGCTGCGCCAATTCTACAACGAATATTCTTTTTATGAAATTGTTCGTTGAAGAATAAGTTATTTCCACCTACTGGAAGTCTTATAGGCAATCTCACTTTGTTTGGCCTAGGTGAAATAACTATGTGTCGAATATTCAGTTCACTGACTATTCTGACAAAAAACTTTACTTTATACTTCCAGTAATTTATTTTTAATTTTAGCTCAGTAAGAACACAAGTTAATAATTTTATTTTTTGTAAACCTCTGAAGAGTGAGTACACTGGAACTAACCTTGTAAATTGCTTATTTGTGCTTGCAATTATTTTATGAAATTTCACTTTATCAATTCTTAATCTAAAATTCATAAACTATTGGGATATTTGAATACTAGGTGTTTTTGTAAATAATAACCTTTTATAAAACAAAATAAAATTTTAATAATTTCTTTTTTCTAATTTTAAACATAAAACAAAATTCTTGTATTTAATATTTTCCAAATAAAACCAAATAATAACTTTCTTCTCAATTAAAATAATAACTTTTTAAAACTATAAGGCAGAACTAATCTCTTAATTTATGATAGTTTATTTTAATATTTTATTACTCAATTGAATTTAATTTATACTTTAATGAAAATTTGAATTTACGATTTAATGAATTTATTTCTTTAATTAACTAAAAATATTTCTTAATCTAACATCCTAAGTAACCCAGTATTTAAAATAAATTTATTTGAATTTACTTCAGGCAATTTAATAGGGACTAACGTAGTTTACGCTTCTACCGACCTTTTCACACTTGTCCAGGCGTCGCGACGTTGTGGTGAAATCCGCGAACGCTGTCTAGTGATGACAAGCTACAGATGTTCTGCGTGCTGATAGCGTTGTCTTGTGGGTGAAGGTGGAGTCCTGTAGGGTTGTCTGTATGTATGATGGATGGCTTCTTAAAGATGGATGTGGTGATGCCGTGTCTGCTATCCCGGTTCGTCTATTCCCTCGTAGCTACAGTTGCATGTCCTGGTGGCTGCCTGGTAGTGTCCTGGAGTCCTGTCTGGAAGCTATACGAATCACTCCATGTATCAGCTGTCCTGTAGGCTATGTTTTTCTTCCAGAAATCCCAAGTTAGGCCAACTTGTATAGACTAAGTTGCCACTGACGTTCTTGTAGAGTTAATGCGGTGTCTATTGCTGCATCCCAGATGATAACCGCAATGACGTATCTTCTTACTTGTTATAAAAATTTAAAGTTTGACGAAGAAAATACTCAGCTTCTAGCACGCTAAAGTATTTTATAAAAAACAAGTATCTGCTCTCGATGCGTTAACTTACATCGCAGAAAAAATAAGGCTCGATGCGTGATGTTACATCGAAAAATAATAAGCCTCTGCGAGATGCGTTATATTACATCGCAGAAATAATAATCCTCCGATGCATTATGTTACGTCGAAAAAATAATAATCCTCGCGCGATGCGTTACGTTACATCGAAAAAATAATAATCCCCCCGAGTTTCCCCGAGCAATCGTTTATATAAGGTTTTTCGGCACTATTTCATTGCCAACCTAAGCTTTCTACCACTGTATTTCCATAATGCTTTAAAATCCATTTTTTCGCCAATTTCAAACTTCTAGTCTACGTAACTTTTCATCCTGAATTTTATTATAATTTTTTCATAATTTTGTAACATGATTTAGCCTTTGTTTTAATTAAGTTTCTATTGTTTCTTTGAGTACGCCCCTTTTCGTAAACTGGTCACCCTGTTCTCCTTCCATCGGTCTTGTCTTTGGACCTCCCCTCTACTGTCTTGCGTTCTTATCTGGCTTCCCTCAGTTTTGTGCTATGGAAATCCTTTTTCCTTGTAACTCTTCCAGGGTTTATCCGATTTTCCTGAAACTGACATCATTTTCCTCAGCTCGTTGTTACCTTTCCACACGAACTCGAGTGACGTTCGTACGACTCCTGGTTCGCGTACACGACCCGCGCGCGTTTTTCCGCGGCGATTTTTCCCGGAAAAGTCTTAATTTTACACTTCTTTCGGTTTTTCTTTTTCCACTTTTCTTGTCCATTGGTTTTCATTCACTAGCCGGATTTTCATCTCATTTCCGCTTCTGGTTGTCTTGCTGTGAGGTTAGGGACTTCAACGATTTTTCACAAACTAGGGTTTTACTTTACTCCCGAAACATATTTCAAATACTGGATTATTTTTACATAACTACTTCGTTTGCATACTATTTACTATTTTGAATTGTTAAAAGTTTGAGTTTATTTTTCATTAGCTGTAAAGGTGCAAAATCTATCACCTTTTTCCTTTTATAAATTTTCTAGTTTTTCTTTTACATTACAATTTACATTTATCAATACTAAAACTTGTTTTAGTTAGAATTTAAAAAACTTTATTTTTAACCTACTTTTTTATCCTTTAAACTTTATGAATTACCATTAACTTTTTTATATGACAAAATTTCGCTAAAACTTATTTCACCTTTATTTTAGGCCTCTTTACGAAAAGCCTAAAAAACCTTTTCTTTTTTAAATTAGAGGAATTTTGACAATTTTCTCATTCTTTGAAAGCTCGTATCTTACGTAACTTTATGATTTTTTAATATCTAATCTTGCAGTAAATACACCCGCGGTTAGCGTAATGCATTTCCCGAAGATTTTTATTTTTTATTCAAATCTTGGATTTTGGCTTCCCGTAGGAATCTTTTAAGTAATTTTTATAAGTTCCCAATCCTTTTCAGACAGGCAGGGTCCAAAAGTTTAATTCTACCCGATAACAGACCGCCCGCGTATACATGCTGATCTCGTGACCTACATTTGGCTTTAACTCCCGGCAAGTCCATATTATTCAAATTTACAAAATTAATTGCAAATTTAAACTCAAGACCTACAACGAGTTTTGTCCGTTGTAATATATACATATATATATACATATATATATATGAATTTTAATGACACCCCAAAACGTGTTCTGGGGACCATGATCGGTGCTCATTTGCTACTCCCGACCTTGGGTCTCACCATAAGGGCCACTGCAATAGCTTATTTTTCCTATGGAAATTTGCTAATAAGGTCCCGCCACTTTGCCTATACTGTTCTAAATTTCTTTCCATCGAGGATCTTTTTTTAGAGTGTGATAAATTAAAGCATGTCTGTAAGAGGTTTCGCCTGATGATAACCCACTGATATGGTGTTAGCGTTTCTGCATCGTTTCAATGTGATTAGAGATACTTGTTTTGTACTGATTACCTATTTTATTTTGTCAACTAGTGTTAACTGTTTGCTGGAAATATTTGTTCAACTTGTGCGTGATTGTGTTTGTGTATTCCAATTTTATTGTTTAATGTATAAGCGTTAATTGAATGCTCGTGTTTCCAGGCGACGACGACCACTGAGGTTTTTCGCATTAAACAAAATAGTTTTGTTATCCGGATCGGATAAGCCATACATAGCTGAATAGATTTTCAGATAAATTCCCAGCAATAAACGTTCAAATCAAGAAGTGATCTGATCACCTGTGCTCGGTAAACGAATTACCTAACTGAATTCACAGGTATAAGATCCGTATACATCTAACCACCACAGCTATCGTCATCTCGGCCACCTAGGTCAGTGAAAACGCTATTTCCAACCTGATGAAAACTTCTGAGAGTACAGTGTGATTTTAATAGAACTGGTCCGAGTACAGTCAGTTACCTTGTGGTGGCGCTGTAAAGAAGTGTGACGGACTGACAACGTAAGCCTCAGCTTGAAGTCTTTATAATTTTTACCTGTGACATTAAAATATAAAAGTTGTTTGACAACCACAAAAAATGCACTGATAATGCAATAGGGGAGAAGGGGGGGGGGGGTGACAATGCTTTACTGAAAACTTAAGTATCAGCGTCTGCTAACTATCCACTTATCTTTCCCTAGTGCAAGAGACGATGTGTGTACGTTGGCTAGTAGCGCCACACCTGGTTTGAACCGCAAGCCACGAGATCGTTTATTCATGCATTCGTAATCTTATGTTTCGGATTATATTTATGAATGAATAATCAGGAAAATAACTTATTACAAGATGGGACAAAAGATATGTATCGGTTTTGAAGAGCCAAGTCTTGGCCTGTGGTGGAGATAGGAGGGAGGGGTCTCATTGTTATCGTTACATTGTCCCAGAGCTTCGTAGACTTGCAGTGGCACTTTTTTCTGAAAATGTCCCTCAGGGTAATGCTATCTGACGTTGGGCACGTGCAATGGAAACTACAGGTTCCCCAGCACGACAAGTTGGGCGTTCAACTAAGAGAACATCCGAAAATGTGAACAGAGTAAGAGTTGCTATTGAACAAAACGAAAACATGCAGTTGCTTTGGGCATATTTAGCCGATCTCTAAGGAGGATTTTGCATCCACATTTATTTCTTCATCCCTGCAAGATGATGATTGTGCAAGAACTGATGCCCCCTGACTACCAAATCCTTGTAAATCTTTTTCAAGAACTGCTGAACCAAATCCCTAAAATATTAACTTTTTTTCAGTAGTGATGAGGCTCAATTTAATCCGTCTGGATCAGTGAACAAGCATAAATTCCGTGTTTGAGCTGTTGAAATCCCAAGAAAACTTAACAAGAGATCGCTCCACTCTCCTAAAGTTACTGTTTGGTGCGCAATATCTCGTTCGGGGTCATTAGGCCTTATTTTTTTGAGGAGGACGGCCGAACCATAACTGTGACTGCAGTACCCTATGTTTTTATCCTGAAGACCTTTTTTGAACCTCAGTTCGAAGAACTAAGTGAGGAAACTAATCCTCTAGACACCCGGTTTCAACAGGACGGGGCTATTATAGCTCATGCAGCTAGTGTTTCAATGGTCAAATTGAGGCAAACGTTCTCCGAGCGATTGGTCTCTCTGAGAGGCGATGGGGGATGGCCGGGGCGGTCACCCGATTTGAGCATTTGCGATTTTTCTCCTGTGGGGTTACTTAAAAACAAAAGTGTTTAAACATCGACCATACACTCTTGAAGAGCTCAAGATGAGCATCACGGAGGAAATTATTGCGATGCCTATTGAAATGTGTCGAAAACTTCGCTGTTGAAAGCCATCATCTTTCTGATGTAATTTTCAAAACTTAATGCAAAAAGCGGGATTACCTACTGATTTCAATAAAAAAGTTTTATTACTTTAAGTCGAGTAGTTTTTTCTACGCCCTGTATTATCTAAAACCACACCGAACAATAACCACTACAAAGTATAACGAGATCATATTGAGTTTCTGCAAGTTTCAACTCTTGCGCGACTCCATTAACCAATTACGAGGGTTATTGAAATTTGAAATTGTTTTAGAAGTGGGCGGAGCTGCAACAGCAGCCCTTGTTACAAAGGACTTATAACAATCGATGTTTAATTTACGTACACAAAAGGCAAGGATTCAGAGAGGCTGTACTAAATAATTCTTAACAGAAACGCTGACAACGGAATAACCCTTAGGTAATTAACTATTAACGTTTCTCCGCCCCCCCGAGTAAGGATAACGTGCGTTTAGTCGTTTAAAACAGTCGTGGGAAAACAACTTGGAATATGTTTTATTTTACACAATATGTTCAAGAAACTAGCTGGCGTGCCAGGCTGTGACGCTTTTTGGACGTTGTTCGTTGAATTTAATTTGAAAATTTACCGAGCCGAAATAGTAAACTTAATACTTTAAAAGCACACACATTCAATAAAATTCACTAACGCCACTGATTGACCTACGAACCACTAGTCAATGCCTTGAGTCACCTGAAAATTTACCACCTGAAACTCTTAATCGGATCCGACCTTTTACGAAGAAGTGATGTTCGGGTGAGTACCGTTCTTCGGAGTAGTCCACGTCTTTGATTTATTTATGATTTATTCTAATTATGGCCATATTGATATGCGTTGTTTTGAATATCATTTCAGTAAAATTTCATTGTTGGTGGTACGGGAACCCTTGACGTGCCAGTCTAGGTCGCACTTTTCCTCTATATTTTACCTTCGAGCTTAACCCTTAAACGTGATAGTTAAAAGGCTATCTATTTTAGTAAAATAAATAAGGATGGCGAAAGTAATGCAAACAGTAGTTGGCTCGTGTCCATAAATATGGGCAGAGGGCCCCCCCAGCTCCCACGGAAATGAAAATATGTATATTCCCTAGAACTGCCATGGTTAAAGCTCAAATTAAAAAGCCCGTTTATAGCACTTTGCAAGCATATTTTTAAAAATTCGCCAAAAATAGTAAATGAACCCCAATCCAAAAGTGTTCCATAGCTTTTTTGTAGAAGAAACTTCAAAGAATTCAAATATGCCACTAAAAATTAGTTTCTTTTGAAATTGTAAAAGTTGTTAGCTTAGAAAGCGAAAAATGTTCAGAAACGGAAGGAAAAAAAAGAACTTTATGCCTACATAAAAAATAGTAAAACATTTTTGTAATTTTTTTCAAAATACACAAAAGTTTTATAATTTAGTTCTAAATAGAAATATGTAAAAATATATTTCAATTTTACAAATTTTAGTTCAAAATAACATTTTGAACGTTTTTACTACGTAACCTGCAAATCTTGACTAATTTCAAGTGACTAGCCTAGGCCAAGATATTTTTTACCAAACAATGTTTTTTTTTATACCAAAAATTCGAGAATGAAATGTAGAATCGAATAACATTCTACCCAGTTTCAAATAACTTTACATTTTGTAATGAAAATTCAAAAACCTCAAATCGGCAATTTAACCTAAAACTTATTTCTATAGCCTATGTTATTTATAAACTTACCGTTTTATTACAACACCGTTATAAGCCTAATTTCACTCAAACACAATCTACACTTATTTATTTATAACTAAAACACAATATAACACTATTTTATAAACTGTAATAACCATAAAATAACACAAAACAAATGTCAACAAATGAAGTCAACAAGACGGGTGGCGTTCGATGAATTGTGTTCACTTGTAAAGCTTTGTTATACCAACCTATGAGATCTAAATGTATTGAATTTTACATAGATAAAAACTGTGAAGATTTCTGTTTATAACCATATATTGTACATTTTAGGGATATATCGAATAAGACTGTAAGAATCGATTCTAAACAGGCTTGCGTATTGGCCAAATATATATGACCAATTACAAGCTTTTACCATATATCCTGTAGAACAGCTGTTTTCAGAGTAACATGTGATTTGAAGACACAGTTTGAAACAGAATCGTCTGCTAAATTCAATGCTGTAATGATCTTCTTCATAAATGACTTCTGTGAGGAATTGCAGACCGTTGAAAATGAGACAAAGTCTTGACAGTATACGGCGTTCATTGACGCGTGAATCATAGGTGATTTAGGTACTACAATTTTGAAACAGTGATTACGTATGTAAATATGTGTTCTACAAAAAAGTTGTAAATACAAAAATTATAGTTTAATTCATTACCTTTCCAACGGTACCGGTTTTATTACGATTAAATCATTTTAAGTGGATATAATGATCGATTATGCAAATTCTCGCTAAGGTTCGAGCGGGTTGCGTTGCCCCTGAGAGACTGCAGTCAAAACTGCAGTCTGGCACTTTGAGGGTGCTGTGTGGGTTAATATTTCACCTGAACAGCCAAAGGGGAAGTCAATAATATCCCTGGACTCATTTTGCCGGGGGAGGGTACTCCTTAACACGTTCACTGCTGCGCAAATTTCGTATCTCCTACACTAGGAGCTGACCTTTTATTTTTCATATTTATAGTCTAAATGAGTAGAAATTACGTTATTTTTTATTTTTGAATCTTTCTACGTAATAATCACTAATATTTTGAAGCGGACGCACATGTGCGTCCATAGTACAAGGGCTTATAATTGGTGTGCGAAGCACGCAATGCTCTGTGTATTGAAAACTCTCCCAGTACGTGGGTTGGCGTGCGAAGCACGCGATGCATTGTGTATTGAAATTACTCCCAAAACGGGGCCTGGCGTGCGAAGCACGCAATGCTCTGTGTATTGAAATTTCTTCAAATACGGGGATGGCGTGCGAAGCACGCAATACATTGTATTATGAAAATACTAATAATATGGGGTTTGCGAGCAATTCACTGTGCGTCGGCCGCTTCTCATAGCGTTCAGTGTCAAGCTCACATGTGCGTCCTTAGTAGTGAACGTGTTAAAAGGGTTTAAATTCAAAACCCCGGTCCTGACCTGACCTCCCCCCTCCGAAAAATTTTCCTGGCTTCGGCTTTGTTATCAGGGCAGACGGATGCTCGTTAATTGATTGAAAATATTTTCCGCTCGCCCGAACATATACAACATTAAGAATAACATTTATGTTTATTTTTCAGTGTAAATTAATTATCCGGTTCTTAAAACTATTTTTAGAAAATGGGATTTATAAAAAAGCCTAAAACATAAAGAAATATGCAAACAATATTCTATTTTCGTTGTAAAATGTATAAATTTTTTTTTCGATATATCCGATACACCGATATATCGATAATTTTAATTCGATATTTTTAAGGTATCGATACATGTGCTTGCGATATTTAAAATATATTTGCCATCACTAGGCGCACTGAAGGGTTAAAACGTGGTCAAATCTTTAACCGACTTTAGCTATAAAATAAATCTGTATATATAAAAGCAAAATACCACTCACTCACTCACTCACTTACACACTCATCACGATTTCTCAAAAACTAAAGAACGGATTGAAATGAAATTTAGTATGTAGCTTCCTCTAGGGCCATAGGTGCTCACTAAGAAAGGGTTTGAAAAAATTCGAAATTTCAGGGGGGTTTGGGGGGATCAAAGTTATTAAAACACGATTTCTTCAAAACTACTGAACGGATTGGAATGAAATTTGGTATGTAGCTTCCTCTAGGGCCATAGGTGCTTACTAAGAAATGGTTAGAAAAAATTGGAAATTTTAGGGGGTTTGGGGGGTAAAAATTACTACATCACGAATTATCCAAAATTACCGAACAGATTGCAATGAAATTTGGTATGTAGCTTCCACTAGGGCCATAGACGCTCGCTAAGAAAGGGTTTCAATAAATTCGAAATTTTAGGGGGGTTTGGGGGGATCAAAGTTATTGAATCACGATTTCTTCAAAACTACCGAACGGATTGAAATGAAATTTGGTAGGTAGCTTCCTCTAGGGCCATAGGTGCTCACTAAGAAAGGGTATGACAATGTCCAAATTTTATTACGGTTTTGGTGGGATCAAAGTTACTAAAATCATAATTTCAGATCTTTTATTATTATGACAATAGTGCTTTTATTATTTAAGATCTATATATTTAAAAGTCAAATACCACTCACTGACTGAACACTAAAAAGAATACAATTACGTTAAAAAGACTGAAAATACCAACCACCACGGGCAACGCCGTACTGGTCAGCTAGTATGTATTTATATAAACTGCTTTTATTTGGGAAGTCCACCAATAAAAGTTTCCGCAGATATATTTGAGTTCGTTACCTATCGAAATTCCATATTTATACAAATCGAAAACATAAATACGCAGTATTAAAAATTATTTCAATCCGAATGAACTCTCCGACAAATGGACATTAATTACAACTTATTCCTCTGCTCCCCTAACGGTTTCAAATTCCAATATCGTCTCATAATTGCTTAATGAACCCGCGCCAGACTCGGTAAAATTCAATCTCATCTTTGCCTTCCAGACTTAAGGGTAAAGCTGTTACACGGGAGGGAGGGTGGGGCTTAAATGAAACAGTTTCACCTCCAACCGTAATTAAAAATCCTTCTTTGGGCCGACCTCAGCGCTCTTTTGTAAACCCTCATTCTCTCCCCTTATCAGTGTCATTTGCGTTTCGTTGAACGGAATGTGCGTTGAAATTTCTGACATAATTTAAAAAAAAAGCATACTTGTTTAGCCGTATACTAAAATACAATCGGGGTGGCTCTGAAATATAGTACAAAACTTTGGGACCGGCTTCCTTACATCAAATTTAAAAAAAATATTGAAGACAGGTCCTGTAAATTTACAATATTATTGACTGTTTTTCTATTAGCAACTCCTATAAAAGCGAGCTTACGAGCGTATGTGAGTAACATATAATATAACAGCTGATTTCACCCAACAGTAAACCCAGTGTAGATTGTAGTTTGGGGTTATGTTTACAACTTTAATCGTTATAATTTCTTGTGAAGTTGATTTTTTTTTAAATATGAGTTATAGAACTAATGAATACTATAATATACGTTATAATATTTGCTTTGATGTTATAAACTATATATAAATACAACCTTTTATCGGCAATATATTTTTTTATACAAATTTAAAGAAGAAATAGGCCTACCTATTCGTTTAACAGATGATTTCACCCATCTTCTGTAATACTTAAACATACCCAGTGTAGATTATAGTTTGGGATTATGTTTAGGTAGGCCTAGATAAGTAGGCCTTAATGTTGTTTGTAAATAGTTTGTTTTTAAATTGTGTATTTCTAATGTGTACGGTATCTAATTAATCAGCCTGTGATTTTTCACGGTTGTTTACTGGTTGGTTGTTATAATAATAATATTTATTTATTCACTATCAAGGTACAATATAGCTGAGAATAGATTACAATAAAAATAAAAATAACTCCTACACTTGATATCGAAATAAGAACAAAACAAACATTTTCTTTACATTCGAATGCTTGCTGTCATGTGAAGAATATGTAATCCTTAGGCACAAGTGCTTGAGTAGAATTTACCACCATTATTTTTAAATCTACAAATTTAAGGAGAAAGAAAGAAAGAGATTAGCCACAGAGTGCCATTACCATTCAAAAATATATACAAATGCAATGAATGACTTAACAATAAAACTGACTTTAGAACACAAATTCACACTTACATACATGTACACACACCCTTATACATAACTCATCAACACACCCACACACACCCCGACACACACACATACATAACATACATTCCAGAACCTATATGTCTACATGTCTCACCTCAATTCTAGTCTAATAATTTCCACTGAAAGCAGCAGTAATTTCACTGATTTTGAAAACTGGGTTAAATTATTTCTCTTTTTAACGCCTACTGGTAAAAAATAACTATTGAGCTTGACTTGTGAGAAAGTAATTAGATGAAATAAAACCTTGAACACAAAATCTCACAACAGTTATAAATATAAAGTTATAGTTTGGTTACTGTAGCCCGTGCAACACTAAGGATGGCGACATTGTCGTTGAAACGCGTTTGAAGTTAGTAAACGTATTTGTTGTGAGATTTGTGTTCAGGTTTTATTTTATCTCTCTACTGGTGATATATTAAATATTTTCTCTCCTATAAACAAAAAATAATTTTTAACCGCTGTGAATTTAGTTTATAATAATTGCCATACTTTTCCTGCTTCAAGAGGGTAGAAATGTGTAAATAATTCTTATTATTATTAATAAAAGTTTAAAAACATACAAATACTACTAATACTTTAAAAACATACAAATACCTCAATACTCAATACCTCAAATACCATTGCTCTAAAAAGTGGTAGAGAAGAATCGGTATTAGCCCTTTTACATAATTGCATAGGCTATGTTATAGGGAGCGAAATGTTTTCAAAAAATCTTATCTTGGCCACCATTTTTCGATGCAGGTGGCTTTTTCGGGTCTTCCAGTGTAAGATTTTTTCACCTGAGCCACACAATTAAAAAAATTACCATTTATAAACTTTTTTGTTACGTACGTTTGTACGTACACTAGCTTTTAATAGTAGTAGACAATAATTGTATTTTCTAAAAATTAATGAACCTATTTTAATTAGAACTTTAACAATTAATTAGATTAAACAAAGCTGTTCTTTTTGGAGAACAAGCCCTGCTAGGAGAACTTTTACCCTGATTTGCAAAGTGCGATTGAAACTGGTAAATATGGCGAAATTTAAATGTTACCCCTCTGCAGCAGAGCCTCAAACAGCTTTTCCCGACCTATGTAACCCGGTGAAAACATAAAACCCCTTGCCCTACTTTCGATCTTGTCAAAGGGGTTGCTTCTTGTATATTGCATGGTACGGGGTTGTTTGATATTTGCTGAGCAAAACACGCTAAACACTTACGGTACTGCTTTTTGCTTTTCTGCGAGGGTTGGAAGGGTTAAAAGAGGGTCTTACAACAGTTTTCAAAAGATTCCCCTTGCGGCAGAGCAACTGAAAGAAGTAGATTGCACGTGCTTTTGTGGCGACTACACTAAATAAACATAAATTACGAATTGATTTATATTCTATACTTGGTGTGGCGTTCAAAACAGAGAGAGAGGTATCAACATTTAAGTAGAGTTTG
>JAGFPH010001536.1:115188-131456 GCA_018207615.1 Philaenus spumarius | reverse complement strand
ATATATGGAGAGTTATAAAGAGGATGGGGAAACTGAATGAAAATAATAGAAAATAGAAGAAAAGGGGGAGATATTAAAAGAGTGAGTGAGAAAGAACAAGAAAAACTGAGTGAATAATATAGGACTAGAGACAGAGAGAGATAACGAGCGTGCAAAAGAATTGATACTTACTTAGTTCATAACTCAGAATAGGAAAATGATAGATTACGCTCGAGTTAAAAAGACGAAATGAAAGAAAGTAGTGAGAAAGAAGGAGAAAATGAAAATGAGAGGCCATAAAATAAGTAGATAAAGATTGTGCAATGTGTATGTATTACATTGTTTATTAACGAAACGTTTGGTTTTCATATTAATTGTAACTCACGTTCTGTTGATGGGCGGAGAGTTTGCAGTACGTGCGCGTCGAGGAAGACGTGATATGTGAGAGTTGCATCATCATGCGAGTACTATAACTATTGTGCTTTGTAATAGGTTGGACAAGTTCAGTGAGACGAGCTGGGAAAGCTGAAGTTTTAAAAATGAAACAGGTCAAGACAAACCTAATTAGACTCCGATAGTTCCTCAAGTCTGTCTGCAATACTTCACAAACAATTCATTTATAACAGCTTCACTGTGTTTAATGTATTTCAATACACTTCTATTTTTTTGGAAATATTAGATTCATTTCTCTCGGAAATGTAAGGGTTAGTTTCGAACATTTCCAAAAGTATAAAAAAAAACTAAAATTCACAAAAGTTTGAAAAATAGTTGTGTGGTTCTTAAACTAATCTTTTTCAAATGGTACATTCATATAAGCGTATTCAATAATTTTCGAGGACAAATGTTGACCACCAAAATTCATAGACTCGGTTGACAAGTTAATAACAATAATAATAATAATTGCATTTCTCTTTCAATCAAACAAAAGTAGAACAACAAAAATATAAAACACTTAGAAGAAAAATAGTGGCAGAGTCAATTATGGAGGTTAGATCTTTTGCTAAAAATGTATTCATAACTAAAAAGCTCTGCATGTACGAAGTACAAAATAATAAAACAAAATAAATATAATTCCTTTATTTAAGTAGTTTATAGGAGTAGCCAGTTTCCTAGCTTTGATTGTAAACACATTGAATCATTAACAAATATCAAAATCCTTTAAGTTTACATAGAAAACTTAACAACAAAAATAGCACCATAATAAGATTTAGAGTTTATCTGAGCAACAGATAATTTGATCAAACAGCTGAACCACTTAGCGAATTTCCAAAATTAAATTATGTTGTAGGGTTTCAACCAACAATTTGAAAAATTGGACTAACCACAAAGGCCAAGAATGAAGTTCCTTGCTTCATTGTTCCTGCTTCGTTCCTCGCTTTGCGAGTTTGTACTTCGCCCTTGTGGCCTCGGGTTATGGACTCCTTCGTTTCGCTCGCAGCGTATAAACTCGGATGTCGGCCTCGGATCAAAGATGCCCCGCAATAAATTTTCCCAAGTGTACCGGGTACTTTTATGGTATTTTACGTTTTGATCGGTTTTGAGAGAACCAAGCGAACTATAAGGTCGTGTAAAAAACAAAATCAGCAGAATAATATCCTACATTTATATTTGTAGGAAAAACTCTAAAATTTGTAATTCTAATACGAAAAAATAGTTATTTCCTGTCAAAAAACGTGCTTCAGGTTTTTGGATTTGTTTGTTGAACTCGTCCGCGTCACCTTAGATAACCAACGCGTGTACCAATTTTGGACCAAACCACACTTAAAATGTGGACGTTAGAGGGCAAACACATATATACAATTTTTAACGACACCCCAAAACGTGTTCTGGGGTCCATGGTCGGTGCTCATTTACTATTCTCGATTTTAGGTCTCAACATAAGGGTCAGTGCATGGCATCTTTCCTATGGAAATTCGCTAACTATAATAGTATAGTAGTGTAGAGGTACATGTAGCCTACATTTTTTGAGAAAAACAATGGCAGTTTCAAAAAATAATAAACGGTACCAGATAACTGCCACATACTTTCTCCCAGTTGAAACTTTATACCTTCCCAAGAGTACCATATTATTATTATTATTAAAACTATTCGATCGATTTCGAACAAATTTGCACCAAACATGTCCATTAGGCCTGTATAGATGCACGAAAAAAGGTTTTACATTTTTTTGAAAAACAACCCCCTTTTTGGCCAAAAATCCCCAAAATTCAGTTATTATTATTATTATTATTATTACCTAAACGAGAAAGATGCGGTTTTTTGCATATGGTCGGGTACATTAAGGGCTAACAAATAAGCCAAATTTGATCAAAATCGTTAGAGCCGTTTTTCAGAAGTTTTGATTTTTCTCGTTTTTTGGCCATTTTTCGGGGGTAAAACCCCTTAAAAATCAAAAATTTGAAAAAATGCCTGCAGATATTCCAGAACTACACATACATACCAAATTTCATCAAAATCGGATCGTTGTAATGGTCTCCAGCTCTGTACACATCCTAACAGACGCACAGACACACGGACAGTCATTACCAAAAAAACACTTTTTTGGGTTCAGGAAGCACCGAAACAAATAATTCCACTAAAAATATTTTCGGATTCAGGGAGCACCAACACAGATAATTCCACTAAAAAATTTTTTGGGGGTTCAGGGAGCACAAAAAGAGATAATTCCACTAAAAATTCAAATTCGAAAATTTGGACGAAAACAATACTATCTCCATATACTATGTATAGGAGGGGGGAGAAAGTAAAAAAACAATGAAAAATATGTGTTTGTGTTCCAGAACGCACTATAATTTCATTCGTCCGAACAGCATGAAAACAATAAAAACAGATATTGTTTTAACTCGAGAACCAAGAAACCAATTTTGATTAAAATTATGATTTAACCTTCAAAGATACACCGTACAGTTAAATACTAAATAACAGATAAAATTACACATTTTAAACAACCCCTAACTGCTGAACAGATTATCTTGAATCATACCATAGCTAAGAAGACTCTCGATCAAGTCACCTTTCAAAAAAAAAAAAAAAAAAACTAAATCAAAATCGGTTCACCGTTTGGGATCTACGATACACGGACACATAGATACACGTTAAACATAACACCCTTCTTTTTGCGACTGAGGTTAATGAAATAAAACTGTATGAAAATCGGATTTTACGTTTCACAAGTCATAACGGAACGAAAATACTCTCTACAATACACTACTTTACAAACTTATGTACGTGGATGTTTCCCAAGCTTTTAACTTAGTGTAAGCCTAACATTAATTATTATAAAACATTGTTATTTTGATCTATTTATAAAGTAATTTGACGTTTCCAACATTACAGAGCAGATTATTCACACCAAAGGACTCCCAGAAGGCGGCGGCTTACCGTAAACTTGCATATTTGCTAACGCGACTCGAGTATTTAATTATAAGCCGTAACTGTCAGAAAAGACGCAACGCGCCAATCTGTTACAATTACAAGCTACGACTAGCAAGCCTCGTACCAAAGTCGTCCTTTACAAGATGTTTATAGCGGTCCTGTTTTCTACTTTATGAACAGTTTTAGTAGGGATTATTCCAGTTGCAAGTAGTCAGCTTTGAAGCGAGTCAACCAACGTTTGCGTTATTTCCGCCGTCATAAGGCTGAGGCTTGCCATAGAGAAAACTGATTAATTAACAAATCTTCAGTTTTTTTCTATCTCTTGTAAGATTAACTATACTCACTAAATAATTAAATTTTACAAGTCAAAAAAAAACCTTTACATCAGCTCCATCTAGGAGTCGGGAGTGGTCAGTGAGCACCGACCTTGGTTTTGGAACACGTTTTGAGCGGTTTTGGAAGACATTTTAATAAAGCATTTAAAAGCTTTATACAGGCTGTTTACAAACTCCTGGGAAATATTTTGTGTATTTGTTACTTAGGTCAAGACAATCAAAAAACGTCATATAAATATGGGCCTAGTAACTGACATGCCTAGTTTTCTGTCTGTCCGTCTGTTTGTGTTTTTTACAAATTATTTTATAACTTGAGTACTATTTCAGATAGAAACTTCAAATTTGGCACGAACGTGTATTTTGGTAGGTCAAACAAGTGTATACAATTTCGTTCCGATATCTTAAACAGTTTCAAGATGGCTGCCATTTAAAATCTTTGATGTTAAATTTCACGAAAACCGTAATTTTTATAAAAAAATGTTACCAGTAATAAAAAATGTAGAATTTTAAGACGAACAAAATCATAATTTATTTGCTATAATCGGATAGTAAATAACTGATTCATGAGACATTTACTGAAATAAATATCATACAAAATTTGCACTAAACAACAATAATTAGCAGTGTACAGTTGTTACATAATTAGGTAAATGTCTCATTACTCAGTTATTTATTATCCGATTGTAGCAAATAAAGTATGATTTTGTTCGTCTTAAAATTCTACATTTTTTATTACTGGTAATATTTTTTTATAAAAATTACGGTTTTCGTGAAATTTAACATCAAAGATTTTAAATGGCAGCAATCTTGAAACTGTTTAAGATATCGTAACGAAATTGTATACACTTGTTTGACCTACCAAAATACACGTTCTTGCCAAATTTGAAGTTTCTATCTGAAATAGTACTCAAGTTATAAAATAATTTGTAAAAAACACAAACAGACGGACAGACAGAAAACTAGGCATGTCAGTTACTAGGCCCATATTTATATGACGTTTTTTGATTGTCTCGACCTAAGGAACAAATACACAAAATATTTCCCAGGAGTTTGTAAACACCCTGTATACGTATAAACTATGTATGTTTTTGTTCGCACTCTAACGGACGCGTTTTACGTCCGATTTTATACAAATTTGGTACACTCGTTTGTTTTATAAGTAGCTTGAACTAGTTCGTTACGCAAAGAAATCCTACTACTGGAAACATGTTTTTTGACCAGAAGTAAAAATTTTGGAGATTTTTAGTACTAGAATGAAACTTTTGTATCGTTTTATATATAAGAAAATAAATTAAGGATATTATTTTGCACATTTTTTTTACACAACCTTATAACTCGCTTACTTCTCCAAAAATTGATCAAACGTAAAATAACATAAAGTACCCGGTTCAAATCCACGTGGTTTATGATTCGAGGCCGACTGCCGAGTTATACGACGCAAGCGAACAGAAGCAGTCCATAACCCAAAGCCCTAAAACCGAGGTGCAAACTCGCAAAACGAGTTTTTCCGCTGCGAGTGGAACGAAGGTGGCTTAGGTGCAAACAAATTCCATGTTTATATGTTATACGAAGATGTACGAATGTTTCCGGAGTTAAACGAATGGATATATTTTTTAAATTTGTATAAATTAATATATTGATGACAAAAGGTTGTATTTATATTCCTTTAATAACCTCAAAGCAAATCTTATAACGTATTATAGCCTACATTAGTTCTGTAACTCTTATTTGAAAAAAATCAACTTCACAAGACACTATAGTATTGATTGAAGTTGTAAACATAACCCAAAAGTATAGTCTACGCTACGTTTTGTGTAAGTATTACAGATGATGGTGAAATCAGCTGTTATATTGTTACTCACGTACGTACACTCGCTTTTATACTAGTTGATTTTCTGTTATTTATTTAAATTTCCTCCGGCCTACGATCGGTTTCCATCAATACGAAAGGCACACGAATCGTCTCTTATTAAATGGCTTCCCGCATTGCCAAGTCTGAATATATTCATACGTTCTCTGTTCTGCTTTGTTGTTTTATTTCAACGTTTGCTTTCGTCGCTTTATGACGCTTCATATCCGATATGAAGACGTATGTGGGGGGGGGGAGCCCTACCCACTTTAACAGATGAATCTGTCTTCTCTTGTTCTGCAGGGATCGATAGATGAACTTGTCGATATGGTTCAAAGTGTATTTGGCAGTATATGTGACAAGGGGATGAAATGGCGAGTTCTTGACGGGATAAATTTGGTTACAATCGAACTTTGTTGTTAGTAGAGGCTCTGCAGTGTAGGGAGGCTTATACAGAGCGGTTTTCTAATAGTGAAAAAGAAAAGTACATACAAATAGAAGTAAAAAAAAGCTTAGTTTTTTTTCACAAAATAGCAGCCTATATACGCACCTTACAAGGGTAACACTTAGAACATTTAAGGATCTTCTTCGCCTCGCGTAAATGAGAGACTTACTAGGCCTACTAAAGTGATTCAGACGGCGTTTTTCAAATTAAGAAGTTGTGAAACCTTTTAAATAGTTCTTAAAAGCTTTGAATTTTTTTCAACCAATAATTTCTATATTATTTTTAAGGTAACGCGTAAAAAATATAAAACCTTTTTAATAATTTAAAGTTATGTATCTTATTATTAATTTACAAATAGAATCCGAAACACAAAATACGCATGCATGCTTCGACGATCTTCGGTGTGTGATTCAGCCGGTTGTGGTCCTACTAGCCAACCTACAAAAGTCATCTCGTGCATTCACACTATTTACGTACTCACAATTTCGAATATTTCTATAGGATGGTACTCAGAGTAGGGGGACAGTTAACAGACGCTGAGACTTATGTTTTCAGTCCAGCATCGATTGTCCCCCCCGCTTTACCTAGCGCCATCACAAGGTCACGGAATGTACTAGGACCAATTTGATTAAAACCATAATGAACACTCAGAGCTTACTCCATAGGGAAGAAGAGCCTTAAGCGTGTAATGATAAAATGCATGAAATTTATGGTCACAGTGTATCTCGAAGCAAATGCTTATTCTTAAAGAGTAGCCACGGTGGCCGTGGTTGTTAAGGCGTCAATGCTTTATCAACCGTCACGGCAACCATCAATGGAAAAGTTGCGGGTTCAATTCCCATTGACCCCGAATAATTTTCTAAATGGTTTCTTAACAGACATCGTTGGCTGTGGTTCGGATTCCACGTAAAACTGTAGGTCCCGTCTTCATTAGCCTTAAGTGCAAAACCAAAAACGTTAAACCAAAAAAAAAAAAAAAAAATTCTTAAAGATACTTGACAACCAATTTCTTAGGAGCCTTTGCTCGTTAGTATACCTTTAATTTTATTTATCATGACTTAACCAGGACGAAAACATGTTTCAACGATCTCCCGGCTGTAGCGCTACTGGTCAACTTATAAATATTGTTCTTGCCATCACTCTGACACGGACGGTGCTCGGATTAGGATAACAGTAACGGGGTGATTAGCAGACGCTGAGACTTATGTTTTCAATCCAGCATTGATCAACCCCTCCGTTTTTCCTGCGCCACTACACACTCGGAGATTTCCACAGGGGAAGATGAGCCTTGTAGAACGGTTTGCTTTCAAATTTATTTATTAATAATCAAATATTCTAATGTCAATAGTGAATTGTATTAGTTAATATCATTGATACACAACTACCTTATAGCCCAGTCAGTGTAGGTCACAACTACAATTGTTTTTTGCTATACATATTTTAAAAAACTATATTTAAAAAATTGACTAATCTGCAGCCGATTAACACAAGCGTTTTGATGAAAAATCTAAAATTATACTTTTTTAAGTTACTTGTGCTTTGAAAACTAAATAATAAAAAAGGTTTATACTCCTTGATCTTGTTTGAAACTACATATATATTTAACTTGTAAAAAAACTTTCGGGTTGATATTTTGAAAATTTTCTAAACTGGAATAGATTGAAATTAGTTCGTGGGTCCGGTACTTCTAAAATCGAGAAACCCAATGATAAGTCAAGTGGCTCGATATCGGGTCATTTTCAAGATAACAAGCTGAAACGCAGCATAAATGTTTAAAATATATATTTTAACTCCTTTGTCAAGTTTCAATTCGATATATTAAAATTTAGCCAATTTAGAATGAGCCAACGCTTCATATATGTATGAGATTTCCCCTTTTAGTGATTTCCCCTGCTGCAAAATACATACCTGCATTTTCGAATTTTTTCCAGACAAACCATTGCTCGGACGAAATAAATATATATGACCTTTTTTATTTAAAAATACCTCCCCTACACTGTGGTATTTTTTATTTTTATCTATCTTCATCACAGCTGGAAATATTAAGGATAATCGAAAAAAAAATGTTAATCGATTTTTTGTTCGACTTTGGGAAATCGATAGACTGGTAAACTTTTTTTATGTTAATCTACATACTTAAAATCAGCCGTAAATACTTAAAATTTTACATACATAAAAAAAAAAACAGCCGTATTGTAAATTACTGGAACTTTTGGTCTAAAATTACCCCTACCGACTGGCCTATTACTGTTCATTCTATGTCGCACAAAACAATCCGTCCCCACACAATTAGTGGGACGCAATTGATCCAGTGCTAAGTCGAGGGCTCACTTTTTTTCAAAATGTAGTAAACTTGATAAAATTGTTGACAGAATTCGGAGAAAATCGAGGGTATATAAAGTAAAAGTTTAAATAGCGATGCAATTTATTTATTTTTTATCCAATAATGTGTACGCGTGTACAGTAACGAAAGTCTAATGACATTGGTCCAACATGTCAGAGGTGCTGCATAGCCTTAAATATTCCTCCTACTTTTGCAGCCCTTGCTTCCAAAACTCGACTTCACAAACTTATTTACATGGATGTTACCCGAGCTTCTAATACAAAGTACTATTGTAATCTTGGCATTAATTGTAATACATTGTCATTTTGATCTATTTATAAAGTAATTTGACATTCCCAAGCGGAACACATTATAGAGCAGATTATTCACACCAAAGGACTCCCAGAAGGCGACGGCTTCCTGTAAACTTGTATATATTTTATAAATGCGCCTCACGTATTTAATTGTAAGCCATATCTGTCTAAGAAGACCCAAAGCGCCAATTTATTACAATTAAACACATTATCTACTACTAGCAAGCCTCATACTGAAGTCCTTTAGATGTTTATAGCTATTCTGTTTAATACATAATACATTATGTTTATAGTTTTTGTACGGATATGTTTAAACAGTTATTCTTGTAACAAGTAGAACAGATTTACATACATCAAGTAAATGCATACCTGTTCAAAATTTATTTGATCTTGTTATATTACTTGTAGAAAACTAACTTTAATCTCTATTAAATTTGTTATTGTTTTAGTTAGGTAGTTAATATAATGTTTTTGTTTGTTCTTTGCATAAGTTTCTACTATCACGGTTGTGTTACTTATAATAATGAAGTTTTTGTTTGTTTTTCGTAAAGTTTTTATTATTACTGTTGTTATTTATATGATGTTTTTAATTGTTCTTTCCATAAGTTTTTACTATTAAGGTTGTGTTATTTACATGATTTTTTTGTTTGTTATTTGCGTAAGTTTTTACTATCGCGGTTGATTTATTTATAAGATATTTTTTTAAATTATTTACATAAGTGTTTACCATTGTGATTTTGCTTTTTATTCTACATTATTGTTCGTTAATTTATTGTTTATTTATTCTTGGCTAATGTTTGTTTTATTGCGTTTAGAAAATACTTTAGAACTAATATTATTTATTATAGTCTGTTTATTTGTTACTATTATGCCTCTTATATGAGATTTGTTTATAAAATAATGTTTAGGCTACTCATTTGTTGTTAAGTTATTTACATAATATGTTTGCTGATTCTTTGCCAAAGTTTTTATTATTATGTTGTTGTAGAATATTATTGTATTTATCCTTTGTTGCTTTATCCTTACTTATTTATTATTGTTGCTGTTTGTTTTTTCTTTTTTTATTGTTTGAATTTTTAGTGGAATTATCTGTTTTGGTGCTCCCTGAAGCCCAAAAAACTTTTTAGTGGAATTGTCTATGTTGGTGCTCCCTGAACCCAAAAATATTTTTAGCAGAATAATTTTTTTTTGTGCTCCCTGAACCCAAAAAAGTGGTTTTTTGGTGATGTCTGTCCGTGTGACTGTTAGGATGTGTACAGAGCTGGAGACCATACCAACGGTCCGATTTTGATGAAATTTGGTATGTAGGTGTAGACCTAGTTCTGGAGTATCTCCAGGCGTTTTTTTCATTTTTTCAAATTTTTGATTTTTAAGGGGTTTTACCCCACAAAATGGCCAAAAAACGAGAAAAATCTAAATTTCTCAAAAACGGCTCTAACGATTTTGATAAAATTTGACTTATTTGTAGCCCTTAATGAAAAAAACAGCATCTTTCTAAAAATTCTCGTTTAGGTAATAATAATAATAATAATAATAATAACTTATTTTTTGGAGTTTTTGGCCAAAAAGGGGGTTGCTTTTCAAAATTTTTCAAAACCTTTTTTCTTGCATCCATACAGGTCTAATTGACAGGTTTGGTGCAAATTTGTTCGAAATCGATCGAATAGTTTTAATAATAATAATAATAATAATACTATAATATAATATGGATGTATGTTAAATACATCTAATATTTTCCATGTCAGGTCCTACTATTGCAATTCTAAACAACCTCCTCCTGTGCTAGTTATAAAGTTTCAACTGGGAGAAAGTACGTGGCAGTTATCTGGTACCGTTTATTATGAATGTTGTGATTATGTTATTTGTATAATACTTTATTTTATTCTTTGTCTAATGCTTTATTAATTGTTCTGGTTTGTTAAATATGTTTCTCTAATTTTGTTTACAGTATTTGATTGCATTACAGTATTTCAATCATTTAATTTAGTTTTCGTGATTGAAAAAAATATATGTCATGCATTTGTTCTTATTATTTAATGAATAATTGTTCACTGTCAAATAACTGATACGTTTGTTTTCTTTCTCTAATAATTTATGCCTTTGTACTTTTCATTAAGCATTGGGTTTCAATTAATCCTTGGAAGATAGCACTTTATATGTTCTCATTTATTAGTCATAACTGGCATGAAATAATAATTTGTTAAGCTTTCAAATTGTTCGTTTATTCTCTACCCAAAATGTATTAATTAATATTTATTAAGTTTTATATGTTCATTAGTTCTTGTTTAATTTTCGTTTCTGAACATGTTTATTTTATCTAGAGTCTCAAGATAGCCCAGTTATTTGTCTTGTCCTATCGACCTTGAATACAATGGCTAGATCAACAGTAGTTGAAGTGTTTTGAGAAATGCATTCATTGTTTTGGCAACAGCTGGATGCATTAATGCCATTAGCTGGTGTAAATGTCGCCTTCAATGCCAAAATCCTTGCGAAGTGTTTTGTTAAAATCATTTCATTTGATGGTTTGGTAACACAAATAATAACATTCCCTTGGTTATTAGCATTCCTCACGTGAAGCCAGTGCTGGCACAATTCATCAATATCTAGTGCGAGTACCGTCAGAGAAAACTGAGAGTTCGTAGCCTGTTTATATGCTTTTAAACATTCTTTCCAGTAGAAATGTTTATATGTTTTATCCAACGAAGTAAAGTAATCGAATTTCCAATAAGAGTGTTGTTAGACTGATAAACGCTAAGTTATTTTAAAAAAATGAATAAGTTCTGTAATTATTCAACAGGTTTATTTAAAATATGATTAGGTTTTGTAATTATTGAACAGGTTTATTTAAAATATGAATAAGTTCTATAATTATTCAACAGGTTTATTTAAAATATGATTAGGTTTTGTAATTATTGAACAGGTTTATTTAAAACATGAATAAGCTCTGTAATTATTCAACCGGTTCATTTGAAATATGAATAAGTTTTGTAATTATTTACAGGGTACATATAAAGTGTTTTCAAATATGAACAACTTTTGTAAAAAGGTACATCTAAAGTATTGTAAAACATGATTCAGTTTTGTAAATAAGAATTTAAAGGTACATCTAACTAATTTAAAAACATCGATAATTTTAAAGTTGGAATTTAAAAGATTATAAAATATTAGTATTTAAAACACCAATCAGTTTTTTAGTGTTTAAAAGATGCATCTAATGTATTTAAAAATATCAAAGGATTTGTTATTGTTTAAAATATATATCTAATGTACTTAAAAAATGCAAATACTTAAAGATATATCTAAAAATTTGAAAACATGAATGGTTGTAGGTCTAATTTGTTTTTCTTTTATGTTTAGGTACGTCTACAATAATTTGTCAAGACTTGTTTGGTAACAAAGTATCTGTCCAATACGTGAGTACGTGCATAATATAGTGTAATTATTATTTTTAAACCGTAGAACGTTTATTATTAAGTTCAGCAACTGTATTATTCCAGTTACTTATTAGCCCAGTCGGTGTAGGTTACAACAACCAGTAATTTGCAATAAGGCAGATTTTTTTATAAGTACCTTAAAGTATGTAGATTAATATAAAAAAAAGTTTGCCAGTCTATCGATTTCCCAAAGTCGAAAAAAATATTGAAAAACATTTTTTTCGAAATTCCTTAATATTTCGAGCTGGAATGAAGATAAAGAAAAATAAAAAATACCACCGTGTAGGTAAAGTATTTTCAATAAAAAATGTCATAACGTATTTCTTTGCTCCGATCAATAGTTTGTCTGGAAAAATTCGATAATGCAGGTATGTATTTAGCAGCAGGGGAAATCACTAAAAGTTAAAATCTCATTCATATATGAAGCGTTGGCTCATTCTAAATTGGCTGAATTTTAATATATCGAATTGAAATTTGACATATGAGTTAAAATATACATTTTAAACATTTATGCTGAGTCTATCTTGAAAATGACCCGATCTAGAGCAACTTGACTTATTAGTAACTACAATAAGGCTGATGTTTTTTATAAGTACCTTAAAGTTTTAGGTTAGGAGTATGCTTTACCAAGACTAGTTTCTTCGATGTATTTACATGAGTTAACTTGGCAAGCAACTTAGTAAATTTAGAATCAATATTTGTATTCACAACTTAGCTTTTATAGGTTAGGATGTGTGGACGAGAGTATAATAATTTCCAGTACACCTGGTACGCATGCTCCAATTTCAACCAAGCTTAGTACACGTACGACTTACTATTTGGAAAAATGAAAAGAAATCAATCGTGGTACTGCCGTCAGAAGTGAAAACCGTCATGAATGTAAATCGTTGGTTATATTAGTTTAGTCTGAAATTTGATCATTATTTTTATCTTGTCCCGTTGAAATTGAAATCTTAAAAATAAAAATAAAACCTAAACATTATTGTCTATAGTTAAATAATACAAACTAATAACACAGCTTACAAAATGAGGAAGCACAATGTCCATTTCATCGGTAGTGTGACGTGACTAAATCCATACAGCCATACAACCCATTGAGTTTAGTCCTTTAAACTTACCAACGGCAATTATATTTCGTAGATTTCTTCTTCTTTTACGAAAGCTGTTACAATAAACTTCTTTAGGCCAGTCGGTATGGGTAATTTTAGACCAAAAGTTCCAGTAATTTACAATACTTCTGTGTTTTTTTTTTATAAGTACATTAAAGTATTTAGATTAACATAAAAAAAGTTTAGCAGTCTATCGATTTCCCAAAGTCGAACAAAACATCGATTAAATTGTTTTTTTCGATTATCCTTAATATTTCCAGCTGTGAAGAAGGTACTTACTAAGAATATTTATAATGGTGTATTAAACTTGTAAAACAAATTTGAAGTTGATATTCCAAAAATTGACGAAACTGGAATAGATTGAAATTAGTTCGTGGGTCCGGTACTCCTAAAATCGAGAAACCCATTGATAAGTCAAGTGGCTCTAGATCGGGTCATTTTCAAGATAATAAGCTGAGACTCAGCATAAATGTTTAAAATATATATTTTAACTCCTATGTCAAGTTTCAATTCGATATATCAAAATTCAGCCAATTTAGAATCAGCCAACGCTTCATATATGAATGACATTTCAACTTTTAGTTATTTCCCCTGCTGCAAAATACATACCTACATTATCGCATTTTTTCCAGACAAACCATTGCTCGAAGGAAAAAATACATATGACCTTTTTTATCGAAAAATACTTCCCGTACACGGTGGTATTTTTATTTTTATTTATCTTCATCCCAGCTCGAAATATTAAGGATAATCGAAAAAAAAAATTTCGATTTTTTTTTCGACGTTGGGAAATCGATAGACTGGTAAACATTTTTTATATTAATCTACATACTTTAAGGTACTTACAAAAAAAATCAGCCGTATTGCAAATTACTGGTAGTTGTAACCTACACCGACTGGTCTAATGGTTTATATCAATACGTGTGTATACCAATCAAGAAAAAGAAATCATCGACGAAATTAAGTACGCAAAGCGTCTCACTTTAATATCGCTAGTTCGTATTATTTTACCTCATCCGAAAAGTGATCAGAGCTCCTAAAGAATTTATTACTTCAAAAATATTTTGGGGGTAAAAGATAGAGCGGGAAGGTTGAAAACAATGGAGGGAAAACGACTGTTATTAGTTGTAAAATACATAGTTTTTAATGTCTCCGGGATGAACAGTGATACTCCAAAAATATTGTAATTGATATTTTGTGCAATTTGTGTAAGTGATATTTTATTTCCGCAGTAAATAAATTTGGATATAGGGCTATGGCACAATTATTTTATCAAAATAGAAAAGTTAGAATTTAAACTAGGTGAGACCCCTGCGTGCTCCACACTCCAACCCCCCACCCCCCAACTGCCTGTTGGAACCCGTTGTATAGTCAGCAAGGCTCAGGTCTACACTTTAATAAAAACCTAACCTAAAAATTAGAAATACTAATAATTGATTTAAAATTTGAAATAAACTGTTAATGACAATATTAGAGACTACAGCTGATTACTGAATCAATAATAAACATTATTTATTTATTTTGGTTCAGTCTAGGCCTAACTTAAAATATATAGATAGTTGTTGCCCGTTGATACTCGATGAATGCACAGCTCCATTCGTGGTGAGTGAAGCGCTAGGCAGATGGTGCGAAACATGTATAAAATGTACTTTTTAAAATGCTATTTTCTTCCAATTATTTTTCTTGTAGCAAAGTTAAAGAAGAAAAAATGGATGCGACAATAAGTGAATTTAACTAATATTCTATACACATAATCTATTTTTTTGGGATATCAATACAGATAGGAAAGAAAGGAGAAAAAACCCATTACCTTCCATAAATAATACTGTTGCCAACCAACATAAAAATATTATAATTTATGTTTTAGTGCACATCTTTGAATGATACAAGTTTCATCTTTCATTTGTTGTTTTTTAGTTTTTCATAATGTTGCTTATTTATTGGTATTACAGCTGTTAGGCACTATGTCAAATTTAACTTGATACTGTGAATTTGTTCGTTGAAAAATACTGGCCACTAATGAATTTCTTTAAGCCAGCTGATTCATTTTGCTACAATTGTTTGTTCTTAGAAGCACAATCACGTGTTTTAATAATCAGCTGGGTAGGGAAACTTAAATTGATGATAAAATACGTTTTAAAAAGTTCTTTTTATTACATTCTAAATGAAATTATTTGAAACATGTAAGTAAATTGTGAAAATATAGAATGATTGATCTTTCATTTAAAAATAACCGCGTGTAAAACGGTTCAGTGGAAACCTCAAGTAAACTCTTCAAAGAAGTGCAAAGTTGAAATTTTACCCCATGTTAAATCTCCATAAGAAAAGTTTATTTTCCATTTTTGATCCAATTAACATAAATATTTTCAAAATACAAATAAAACCTGCACATATAGGACAGCTAACATTTGTTTTGGTGCAACCCGCATGTAAATGGGTCCAGTAGAACGGACAGACTCGCTGTCATTAGTTTTGCAAAAGTTTTTTAGTATTTAAGTTTGTATTTTTCCCACACAGTGTTACCAATATTAAAAGCTTTCATATCCCCGCAAATGTGCCCCAATTTTACTTTACAATTTCTTGGACTTCAATGTTTAATCATAGACTTAGGGTAAAGCTAGGATAAGCAATAGTAAAACAAATGGAGATACACAAATTTGGCGCCCAAATCAAACTTGCTTGAGAAAAGTTAGGGTTTCCCTGCCCACTTTGTGAAATATCGTTATCGGTTAAACGCACAGTTTAGCTAAATAATTCAATCGACCGTCCCGAGAAAGTTGTACCACCGCGCCCGACACAAACAATCGCCGCTTGTCATCGGCAGTCACCGCGCTGTGAATGGTTAATTCCTCTAATTGAATTACCAGAAAGTACAAGAGACACGCGACAAACACGGAATACCAAACGGAACGTCTTATGGTCGCCGACTTTCGATGGCTATCCGGTTGTCACTACCGCCGCAACGCACCTGGGGAAACAATGTTCAATCAAGCGACTAAAGTTTCTATTCTTTAACTAATCAACGTCGATCTGGGTGGCGGACATAACCGACTGTTTGCGAATACCAGTGATAATTTTGTACGTAATGTTGCATAATATTCCTGT
>JAGFPH010001536.1:64573-81071 GCA_018207615.1 Philaenus spumarius | reverse complement strand
TTGTAAGTTGTGTTAAAATAGTTTACTTGGTAATACCTGTGAAATGGGCATTGTGCTTCCTCATTTTGTAAGTTGTGTTAAAATAGTTTACTCGGTAATACCTATGAAATGGGTATTGTGCTTCCTCATTTTGTAAGTTGTGTTAAAATAGTTTACTTGGTAATACCTATGAAATGGGCATTGTGCTTTCTCATTTTGTAAGTTGTGTTAAAATACTTTAATTGGTAATACCTCGGAAATGGACATTGTGCTTCCTCATTTCGTAAGTTGTTTTAACTTAGTTAACTTGGTAACACCTCTGAAATGGACATTGTGCTTCCAAATTTTGTAAGTTATGTTAAAATAGTTTACTTGGTAGTGTTAAAATAATCAAATTTCAGATTAAACCAATATGATCAACGATTTATATTCATTGCAGTTTTTACTTCTGTCGGCAGTCCCGCGACTGATTTCTTTTTTTAATAAAAATTTACGTTTTTTTTATTTATTCTCATTTAGAATGTTTAAATGGCCGCCATTTTAAAATAGATTATTGAAGAATGTTGAGTATTTATTTCAAACTAGCTGACCCGTGCGAATATTTCGCAAGTTAGTAGTAGGGCTACATACCTGATTTAAAACATTGATTTAATGAAGTAAATCAAATTACGTTTTTTATTTGTAGGTGTACTAACAACTTTCATGGTAGTTAAACAGATTGTTAATAGATGGCGCCTTTCATTAGGACCATATTAAGTATAATATAAAAGTTTTTTTTTATCAATTTTTGTAACGGTAACATGAATTTTAAGTTGTTTGTTTATTTTTCCTAAATAGTTGGGAACATAAGCTTTAAAATGATGCTTGAATAATTAATGTTGATGTAGAATTAATGGAGATATCGCTTAGCGACAAGAAAGACATTTGAGAAATAATATATAAAGCACTGTAGTGGCGTAACGGCAGCTCTCCAGCTGGGTATTGTTATCATTAGTGTTGCCAACGCCAGGAAAAAATCCCTACAACTTACTTGATCTTACATCACTGTTACGTTCGGATTCTTTATTTTTTTTTTGTTTTTTGTATTCTTTCGTATAATTGTATTTTGTATATTTTTCCGGTGTAGCGGTTAAGGAAAGCTTTAAAATGATTCCTCATTCATGTAATTTGATGGTGTATTAAGGAAGTTATGGCGTACCGACAAAAAAATGGCCATGAGAAATAATATATTTACATTGGCGAGTGACGAGCAAAATTTTAACTAAATCGGTTTAGCCGCTCTAGATATATAAATGATTTAGTACAAAAAACAAAATGGCGGATAGCTGGTAAAAGAGCGTTATTAGTTTAAAAGCGGATCAATCCCTGAAAGTATATGCGAGACACTCTGTGTAACAGACTCTTGGACAAATTTACAATCTGACACCCACGCAATCACCAACATTATACAGTTGTACCTTGTGAAGCAAGTATTTCACCGATAGTTTCTGTAAATGTCAATACAGTATAATATTCAAATAATATAAGCCTATGCATAATACAGACCTTGCAGCAAGGTCTACCGCGACAGATTACAATGTGCATTTTAATGGTATCGTAATCCGTCTTGTATCGTATTCGTTCTGTTATCTTTATTGACTGCAGAATAAATATCTTCTGAATCGAACCGTTTAAAATAAATCAAACATATAAATTGGTAATTTGATTTACCGTTGTATATGTTATGCAAATGGAATGCATCTGCCGAGTAGGAGCAAGAAACCTCCTCCATCGTAAACAAATCACAACACCGATTGCATCTTGAATAAAAACTAGTTAATCGAGTGAAATGGAAAACATGTTAACATCCGAGGAAGATATGTTGGAGTTGGTAAACACCAACTCTATGAATAATCCCTTCAACTTAGGAACAATTAAAGAAAATTGTCCTACAGCTGTGAGACCTATAAAACTTTAAATATTTGGGTTCTCTAAACATGATTTTCATCCTCCGCAGTTCTAAAAGATTGTGGTTTTTGAGAAATCTATACAGTATATAATAAAACAAAGTCGGGTTTGTTACACCACTTATAATTCAAGAACGGCTGAACCAATTTTTATAATCTTTGATTTGTTGGATTTGTCTCCGCCCCGAATAGCAGAATATCTATTAAAATATATGAAAAATACATAAATAAAATTAAAAACACAAAATCATTTTAGGTTAGGCCTAGACTGATGAACTAACACAGCCATGTTATTTGAATGAATTTACTTCCATTACCATAGCAACCAATAAAATAAAATAGCATACAACAGTTGATTCAAGTGTATAATCTATATAATAAAAACTAAATGCTGTTCGTTGGTAAACGCATCACTTGAGAACGGCTGGACCAATTTTGGTATTTTTTTGTTTTAAAATGTTCGTAATAGTCCGAATTCAGTTTTTATAAAAAGAAAAATTTGAAACATACTTTTTTCCATGAACTCAAGACTATAACTCACGAAACAGCTGTTCTAATAAAATGCTTAGTGACACATGTTTGTTAACATTCGTTACCATAGCAACTTTCATCAGCATATTTTATAATCAGTTTATTATTCTTCAAAACTAACAACAGTTTTTACTTTCCTTACCCTATACTAGGTAAGGTAAGTATTGCGATCGACCCAAAAATTCGATGTCGAGTTTTCATAATATCTTTACGTTTCAAGGCCCCCTGAGTCCAAAAAATGCATTTTTGGCAATTGGTCTGTCTGTGTGTCTGTGTGTCTGTGTGTCTGTGTGTCTGTGTGTGTGTGTGTGTGTCCGGAGTGCACAGGGCAAACGGCTGGACGGATCGAACTGAAATTTACAGGATATCTTCAAACACGTAAACAATTAAACCCATGTAAATTTGAAGCAAATCGGAGGTGGTGTCTTACCGTGGGACCAGTTTTTAGCACATTTTTGGTATTTACTCCAAAACCCCTCTAACGATTTTGATTAAACTTTGCTAACATACTCTACTCAGACCCCCTTAACACGCTATGTACGCTATATACCCTTAAAAATTCGTTGAAAAAAGTTATTACAAAAACGCAAGTTATTTTGTTTGTATCTCCGAAATGGCTGGTCCTATCGACTTGAAAATGGTCTCATTCGATTCAGCGTCCAAAAGAATGTCAAAAAAGATACCCCACTCAACTTTTTCCATTTTTTCAAAAATTGACCCCAAAAACGCCCTTTTTGGGGGCAAAAATGACTTTTTTTAAACTAGCCGTGTTTGGTATCGACCTTGACATTTTTGGTGGTGAGAAATCGATTGAGACCAAAATCAGGTCCGTGGGATTAACCGTTTTGAAGTTAGTACCACTTTCTTCGAAACGGATACTCCTATTAACTCGAAAATGGTATCATCAATCTCTCGCTCGAAAAATTTGGTAATTGATACAGCATCTATTTTGGTAAGGAAAGTTGTGTGATGTGCACACCAGATGTTTTTAGGTTAGATTGACCAAAAGCAAACAAAAACAAAAATCAACTAAAAATGCTTACTATATATTTTAATTCAATTGAAACTGGTTGTTACATATTATATAAAAACTGATTTGGATCAAAAACTAAACATAATTTTGGATTAGGCCTACAATGAACCAAAACACGTTTTTTGGCAACCAATTGGGCTAATTTAGAATCAGGTATTTTACAATTCTTCACAACTATCAGTTTTTTTTAGATTAGGTAAAAGCAAACAATAGGTTTACTGTATTATCTGTAAAGGTTTACAAACTATAAATCTAAAGTTTTGTAGTATATTTTTAAGTGGCATAAAAACCATTTTGCAATTCAATCACTTAAGTCAATATAATGAAATGGAATAACTACCCTTTAAATTAAATCTAGCAATAGCGAAGCATTGCTGGGTCCACTAGTATATTTATACATTACAATGTATTAATTTTAGCGTTTTTCGCGATTTTATATTTTAAGGAAAAACTATGCATTTTGGTGAAAAATAACGCAAAAGTATTTTTTTCCTCACCCCCTAGCGGAATTAAAAAAATAAAATTTATATTACCATGGAAAGTATAATTGACTACGTATTGAAAACTACCCACTTCATCGAGATTATAGGGCAGAAAGTCCGGTTACACTCTAACGAAGGGTCAATCTCACAAATATTTCGTTAAGACGGACAAAGGGTCTGCCCTTTTTTGATTGACAGCTGGACTCTTGTCCTCCATTTACGCTGTATCTGGCTCTCTACAGCCTTCAATTAGTGACTCATTCCTCAAAAGTTGTATAATGTTTACAATGGGATATGAAATATTTCTTGATTTTTTTAAGAACCCATCCTTCACTTTGGCTTAAGGGTCGGCTCTAGCTGTCGGCTATGTTTGCTGACACTCCATAAGACCAATGTTAAATTAAAATCCAAATTTTTCCTTTATTTTTGATCGGATAATTATGAACGATATGTCATTTTAAAGCTATGGCCAATATGCATGCAAATGGCTTTTCCAAAACTAAGAAAAACATTTTGTTTAATATTTATTAACAATTTAAAACATCGATTTTTAATATTTTTTATGTTGCCACTATTAATTATAGCGAAAAACTACCAAGCCATTCGCATGAAGAATTTCGCCCCCAAGAGTTTGGTATTTTTTTAAAACGCTATTTGAACTATTGCGGGTTTTAAATGGATTTAGGCTGAGCAATGTCCATGTAACCTACCGCCGCTATAGGGTGACTTTAAATATTTTTTTACGTTGTAACTATTAATTATAGCGAAAAATTACCAAGCCATTCGGATGAAGAATTTTGTCTCTAAGAGCTTGGTATTTAAAAAAAACGCTATTTGAACAATTGCGGGTTTTACATGGATTTAGGATGAGCAATGTCCGTGTAACCTACTGCCGCTACGCTGGAGTCGCAGGTTGCTTTCTGTTTTACTAGAGCCGACCCTTAAGTGTATTGTATGAGTTTGTAATCACTGTCCTTATATGTGGTTGGTTTGTGGTTGAGGTTGTCTGAATTATGAGAAGTGCTGTAACTGATATCCCTGCATTCTTTGCGGGAAATACTGTTTGGCAGGTATGTAATGTAATTATATTTTATTGTTATTTTTTTCAGACAGGAAGGACCAACAGCCTTTCATCCCCTGAAATCAACTTGAAAAAGCAACGTGGTCTTCATACAGATTCGAACCGGGGACCTTCAGCGTCAGGTAAGCCAAAACCTTATGTTATTTGAACAGATTTCTTTTTTCGTCTAGTTGCGATCTATTTTTTAAATATCTATTTTCATTTTGGTGTCGTGAAAAAAGAGCACAACTGGAATTCAAGGAAAAAAGCGCATAGCTCGCCAGGTTGATATTGGAGGGGGGGGGGGGGGGGTCAGGTCAGGACCGGGGATTTGTATTTAAACCCTTTTAACGTGTTCACTGTTAAGGATGCACATGTGAGCTTGACACTGAACACTATGAGAAGCGGTCGACCCACAGTGCATTGCGCGCCAACCCCCCATATGGGAGTATTTTCAATACACAGTGCATTGCGTACTTCGTACGCCAACTCCCTTTGTGGTTCCTTTTTCAATTCACAGTGCATTGCGTGCTTCGCCCGCCAACCCCCGTATTGGAAGTATTTTCTATACACAGAGCATTGCGTGCTTCGTACGCCAATTTTAAGCCTATGTGCTATGGACGCACAATGCATCCCCTTTAAAATATTAGTGATTATTACGTAGAAAGGTTAAAAAATAATGTAACTTCTACTCATTTGGGCTATAGATATACAAAATAAAAGGTCAGCTCCTAGCATAGGAAATACGAAATTTGGGTAGCAGTAAATGTGTTAAACAACAATTTCCTTGCTTATTTTTAAAATTTGGATATAGTTACCCATGTAAAAGATTGTAGGATGTAAGGATGATGAATGATTTTGTTTTGTTAGAGTAAAGTATTTTTGTTGAACCTTCATAGTTTCCTTATTTAATAGATCAGCCCTGCGTACCTACGCTACTATTGTTTGTTAACTTAAATATTGTAATAAAATTTGCAAAAAATTAAAAGGGGAAGACCATGTAATTAGTAAATCTTGTCAACTTGGATACGAGCCAACCACTGTTTCCTTTACTTCCATCATCCAGCCCACTTTACTAACATAGACAGCATAAACAGTATTTTAACGAACACGTTTCAGGGTTATGAAAACAGTTTTTCTAAAATTGCTAGTCTGCTAATCTTTTAGTTTACTCATAACGGTTCACGAAGCCTCGGGCTATATTCGTATTATCACACATCTCATGTTATTACTCGGAACCATTTGTGCAACTTTCCCCAATTCCTGATAAGACCCATACATTGAGTATAAACCCACAGATACTATCCTTTATTATTCCTCAGGGAACATTGGTTTCTGACTTCCAATTTTAATCTGTAGACCGGACAGAAGGAAACTTAATTTTGTTTTCGTCTTGGGATCGGAAACGTATTTGTCCGGATGTATCCAGCAAGAACGTTCATTGTTGGATCATTGTTGTTCGAATGAAAATATTAAAACATCGCAATGTAGACAGCTTTACGAATGTAACTATAGAATATAGGTCAATGAGTTTGACAAAACTATTTGTCCTTGTTTGAAATTGTTGGAGAAATTTATATTTTCTTGTTTTGCATATTTTCTATTCTGTGTAGAATATAAATTTATTCAAAACTACTAATATCGTCAAATAGAATAGCTCTTTCGAAGTGTCTACTAGCAAAACTTAAAAATTCTTTTTTGGTAAAAAACGAAAATACTTTCAAGAATTAAAAACATACAATGGATGTTAATGTTTAATCCATTAACAAAAAATTGTATTTACAACTGGAAATTGTTTTAGTTCACAGTACATTTATGTTTTTGTTTTGTTTTATCAATTTATTACAACCTAATCGATTTAAAAAAATATTTTTGCGAATAAATTAAATGTTAGTCGAAGCTTGAAATCGTCCAGACGTAGAGTTGCAATAATTGATCAAACTAAAACACTTGTGACTTATTTCTAAGCAATGCAACAATTGCTACTTAATTTAACCACCCTCTGGCTTTTCATGCCAGACTTGAGCTTGAAACTGAAGTACATTCGGCCAGGTTTGATGTGTTTCACAAATTAATTACAGTAGAACTCCAGTTATCCGAATCAATTGGGATCAAAAATTCGGATAATTAGATTTTTCCGAAAAAAAGGGTCTATTTTAACCTTTTCGAGACTGGCTTCGAGTTTACGCGACTGGATTATTCACACATACTACGGTCGCGTCTACACGTTTTATAACTTTAACGTTTGAGAGATATCATCGCGTAAACACGTTCACTGCTAAGGACGCACATGTGAGCTTGACACTGAACACTATGAGAAGCGGCCGACGCACAGTGAATTGCCCGCCAACCCCCGTGTTGGGAATATTTTCAATACTCAGTGCATTGCGTGCTTCGCACGAAAACCCCCGTATTGGGAATATTTTCAATACACAGTGCATAGCGTGATTTGCACAACAACTCCCGTATTGGGAATATTTTCAATACACAGTGCATTGCGTGCTTCGCACGAAAACCCCCGTATTGGGAATATTTTCAATACTCAGTGCATTGCGTGCTTCGCACGCCAACCCCCGTATTGGAAATATTTTCAATACACAATGCATTGCGTGCTTCGCACGCCAATTTTAAGCCTATGTGCAATAGCTTATCAGCAATAGCTATGTAGACAGAATCACTATTTTGCAAATTCCACTATGTCCCGTCTTAATTTTTTTTCTCTCAAATTATGAAAGCGATTCGGATAATCAGCGATTCGGATAGTTGGAATGTTACTCTATTTCACTTTTAGTCCTGCGTGGGTACTCACAATTCTTAAACTAAGTGTAGTAAAATGTTTGACTTGATTTAATAATGAGAAGTTCGAAAAATCACCTTTCTAACGGAAAAATGCATTACAAAATAGCACTAAGAATTTACAAGTCTCGTGCAAAATAAAAAGACACGACATAGTGGGGATTTCAGAGTCGAGCGCCGTGTTGGACACTTCAAGAATTCTCAGGGTTTTCAAGTCAGATTTTGAAATCCCACGGAAGAGTATGAAAGGTCCCCATTTAAAAGTATTCGTAAAATATATATATTGTACAGAGATAAAACCACTGTACTGTCTACGTGGGACATTATTATCACTACAGCTGTCATACAAGTACAACTGGTTCTACACAGGCAACTCGTCTTTACGGCAAAAGCCTTCAAACCATTGAGCTGCATTTAGCAATACAAGTATGTTCCAAATACTGTAGTTGTTTGATGTATCTCGTGTGAAAGTGTTATATATTTCTGCATTTTCACACGTTGAGTAAAATATATTAAAATTAAATGCAAAATATATTAATAATACATTTTAAGAATAAAATTTCCGCTAAAATGTTACTTTCTAGTAAAATATTATTTATTTATTAGAACTAGTAAGCCCCCGTAAAAATCACAGGCTGATTAATTAGATACACATCGGAAAAACATCATTTAAAAACAACATTAAGGCCTACTTAACTATGCTGACGGGGATTTTTTAACTCGTATAAATGTGTACAATAATAAAGACTATAAAGGCCGTTATTATGTATTTAATAAAGAGAGATAAAAATACTATCTTTTAATTGCGTTTTATTTCACATTAATATATCAAATTATTTAGAAGTTATTAATATTATAGTGAAGACATTAATAATTGAATATGTTTATACATTATACGAAGATGTACGAATGTTTCCGAAGTTAAACGTATAGGTATCTCTTCTTTAAATTTGTATAAACAAATATATTGATGATAAAAGGTTGTAGTTATATACAGTTTATAACCTCAAAGCAAATATTATAAGGTATATTATAGCATACATTAGTTCTATAACTCTAATTTAAAAAAAAAAAAACAACTTCCCAAGAAATTATAACGATTGAAGTTGTAAACATAACCCCAAACTATGATCTGCACTGGGTTTGTTTAAGTATTACAGATGATGGGTGAAATCAGCTGTTATATTCTATGTTAGTCACGTACGCAAGTACACTCGCTTTATAGGAGTTGATTAGCTATTTTGTAAACAATTAATGAATACGACTTTTTCAAAAGGGTACTAGAATGTAGGAAATACTTTAAATTCTTCGCAACTAAACAAAAATGAACCGCATTCTCGAGTTGCTTAAAATTAGATCCTGATTGTAGATACAGCTCAGAATGTCTGCGGTAAATGCGTTTAGGGTACAGCAGGGCATTAACATTATTTTATATGCGAAATAATTCAAGATGGTAGAGTTAACATATACAATTAGCTGATATATGTATTTTGAATGGACAAATTAATATTGTAAATGACCGAAAAACTTTTTTTGGAGCAAAATATTTATAAGCCTATACATTCTTTGATATTAATAAATTGCAATACTTTGACCACCAAAATTATGCCACAAAATTTAAATCGATATAATATGCATTGCCTATAAGTACAGAGTTTCATGTAATTTTACTTATTTCTTAAAATTATTTAAGTCAATTTTCAAGAGAAAAAACACGCTTCCCTATTTTGAATGATAAAACTGTCGACAAAAAGGAGGAACTATTTGAAAAAACTACACCCATAAAATCGACAAAGATCTCCTACCCACTGAATCCCGTTGAGAGCGCCCCTTTTCAATTCAACTCTATTTCTTCTACTGTAGAAAATATGCTAAAATCACACAGTGTTAGCTAGATGAAACGTATTTTAGAACCATGACGTTTATGAAACAATTTTTCTGTTTCGGTGTGGGAAACATGCTTCTAAAGTTTTGGAATTGGTTATTGGATCACCCTGAATTGTTTTCCCCGACAACAACAACAGTCCTTCTAGTTTTAAGGACTTTCTGATCATATCTCCGAAATACCAGGATTCACCTTTCGTCAAACATTTCCTTGCCTATCAAGGCGTTTCTTGAAGCGAGTCAGAATAATTTCCTAGGAAATACGTCAATCCAAACTCCCAGGAGTGACAGATCGGTGAAATATTCAACACATCCTGCGTGATCCTGACGCTGCTTCTCTTGATATAATCAAGAAGACGTTTTGTCGATATTTACATCGCCTTGTAACGCGAAACTCTGCCGCTTGCATAATTAATCCAGTGTTATAAGCAAGACGCTGAACTAATACGGCGAATTTAAATCTACCTTTGTATAACCAGCATTATGAAGAGGGAATTATTGAGACGATATTGACATCTACTTTGATTTTAATAAAATCTTCAATAGCGTGTCTCCTACTTATCAACCTCGGGCCTATTCCACAATGGTAATATTTACAACTCTATAATAACAAGTCCCTGATTTTAAAAGCTATTAGTTACTTTTTAAAAAAATGACACCAACACAGTTTAAGAAGACAGTAAATCTTACAGGAAAACAACACTAAAGTATAAGTAAACTTAGAGTGAAAATGATTAATCAGCTGATTGCAACTATAATATTTTGTTGTGTATATCTGTCCGCCATGTTGGCTGACACTCCATAAGACCAATGTTAAATTAAAATCCATATTTTTCCTTTATTTTTGATCGGATAATTATGAACGATATGTCATTTTAAAGATATGGCCAATATGAAAGCAAATGGCTTTTTAAAAACTAAGAAAAATATTTTGTTTAATATTTATTAACAATTTAAGACATTGTTTTTTAATATTTTTGTATGTTGTCACTATTAATTATAGCGAAAAACTACCAAGCCATTCGCATGAAGAATTTTGTCCCCAAGAGTTTGGTATTTTTTTTTAAAACGCTATTTGAACAATTGCGGGTTTTAAATGGATTTAGGTTGAGCAATGTCCGTGTAACCTACCGCCGCTATAGGGTGATTTTAAATATTTTTTTACGTTGTAACTATTAATTATAGCGAAAAATTATCAAGCCATTCGGATGAAGAATTTTGTCCCCAAGAGTTTGGTATTTTTAAAAACACGCTATTTGAATAATTACGGGTTTTAAATGGATTTAGGATGAGCAATGTCCGCGTAACCTAGTGCCGCTATAGGGAGTCGCAAGTTGCTTTCTGCTTTACTAGAGCCGACCCTTAACTTAAATTTGTTTGTCTTGAAAAATATAATAAATTAAAAGGAAATCGGTACAAATATACTGTTGTATTTGCAAAATCTACTAACTAATGTAAAGGAAGTGTCATTCTTTTCAGACACTTGTGGAGGGCAAAACCGTAACAAAACTGTTGCGGCTATGTTTTTATATGCAGTCCAACAAACTAAGATTGAAGGGTCGCCGGAATACTACCCCCCGGAAAACTACCCCCCCCAAGCAGGTTCCTACGTCATTTTGACGTCAGAGATCGGGGGGTGGGGGGGCAGTTTTCCAGTCAAGCACACTCAAGTTTCTATGCGTTTGTATTATCACTTTATATAATTAGAATTAAAAAAAACTAGAGAACTAACCTAAACTGTTTAGTCACAGTATGTTTCCGATAACAGTATAATTGTAGGAACCTGCTTGGGGGGGTAGTTTTCCGGGGGGTAGTATTCCGGCGACCCGCTTTTGCTAGGGGGGGTAATATTCCAGTCGCGGACACGGCTCCCATATTGGTTAGTTGGCAGATTTCGTGACGTCACGTTTCACCTGCGGGGGTAGTTTTCCGGGGGGGTAGTATTCCGCATCCCCAGATTGAAGTCGTAGAGCATAATTTTCTTGAAAGTGGACATTCACATATAGAGGCAAACTCGATGCAGAGCGCCATCGAGCCTGAAAACAAATATGTACCTGTAAACACAGTTCAAGATTGGTTAACTATTTTCAGACTTGCTAGGTCTAGAAGAAAACATAAAATTTGTAACCCATAGGAGGTAAGAAAGATGACATTAACCATGAGGTTTTTTCACAAGTAACCATCAAAACCACACTACAGATGTAACTGGTAAAACGGTTAAAAATTAAGCCAATGCGATATGAAAAGAGCCAACCAGGTGTAATACTATTCAAATATAACTTTGCAGATGAATTTTCTGTACTCCGTACCAACAAAATATGAAGACCTAAGACACATGTACTAGAAAAACTTTATGCTAAATCTCTGCCTATTAGTTTAGCAAAGAAAAATGACCTAACTAAACTTTGTAAAAGTGGAGTCATTCCTAACGAGTTCTACGGATGGTATTCAAACCTTCCTCCTAATTCAAAGACTGCAAGAAATTGTCTGTCAGAACCATGCAGTGATACAGATAATGAATGCCAAGATTGTTAATTTTGTATAAAAATGTTCAATTTATCTTTTAAATTTTAATTGCGTACTGTTAATTAAAAATAATAATGTAGTAACATAATTTTGCACTACTCTCTGAAATAGCAACCTGTAATCCTGTATAGTTATTTACATTTAATCTACAGCAAAAACTGACTAAGTTCACAATTTCTACAACATGGTCATAAATATTAAAAATTTTCAACTAATTCGCAATTAAGAGTGCAAGAATTAGTTTTACAAACATAATTTGTGATTCAAATCAAAATATTACGATAGATTGCCTGATTGAATATTAAGGGTCTGCTGTAGTGGCGGTCATCTTGGATTTTTATCCCATAAGAGCAATGTTAAATTTCAAACCATTTATTTCGTTTACTTTTTATCATAAAATTGTTTGCAACGTCTCATTTTAAGCACAGTCACAATACGCATCCGTCTTGTAATTTACATTTTTTTAAAATTTGTTATGTAATTGACATTTCGTGAGTACAATGTTTGAACTTTTTTCCTAATACAATAAAAAATTCATAATGAAAAATAATTTGCAAGCCGGATCCGAAATTTTATAAAGAATATTCAGTTTTTTTTTCAACACTCAATTACAAAAGATAGACTTATAAAATGAGGCAATGTCAAAGCGTTCAGCTGCAAGATATTGCACTGTTTGGATAGGGATATAGTGACAAGCGGTTGCGTTTCCGGTTGCTTTCTCGTTTACTGGAGCAGACCCTTAAGTATTTGAATTTCAACACTCATATGAAAAATAAAAACTTTGTTTTCTCAGAATTAACAATTTGCTTCCTAGTCACTTTTTGCAGTAAACCGACGCTATAACGAAGGTAATTAAAGTTTAATTCGAAACAGCTGACAATACGGTACTATCGTTTGATTACTGTGGGATAAATGACACATTTAAACAATTCTTCTCTGCCTAGTATCGAACGCCGTCACAAAAGCTCGGTTCCGGGACAGTAATTCGCCCGACTGTCCGTTCCCTTAACACGCGAGAGCCGGCAATTGAGTTTTTCCGCCAATCTATGTCATGTTCCGGATTGCAGAATCTGTGACCGTGACGGTATCCTTGGAGACTCGGTGTGGCATCACGCGCCGACCTTGCATCGGGTATGACACGCTAGCGCCGGACATGCAAGGCGAGTGCATACATTCAGCGCCGGGCATTAATAGGGACCGATTGTATACGGGTAGAGTTATATTAAAGTGTCACGTGACTTCTTTTTGATATACATGACGCGTTTCGGGACTTTTATCCCATCTTCATATGTAATAATAAATCAGTCGACTGAACTAGGTAATACATTTAAAACAACACAAAATTAAACCCAACATGGCTGTAGGACGGCAACTAGTATTAAGATATCTTATTCTGTTCAATTAGTGGTTTGGGTACTGAAAAGAAATTCTCCTTAATTTGTGAGTTACCACAATGGGATTTTAAAATTTCAGCTTTCGCGTCGAAACTATACTTTTAGGAAATATACTAGTAAACATCTTTACAATTTACAATGTACTAATTAATCCAGTATTTTAAATTCATTTTACTGTAGTAGAACATGCCCACATGTTGCCTCGTCCTCAACAAACCATTGGACATTTTTTCAACCATCCAGAAACTCTAGTTGCAATGTTTAAATATATCACTGGAGGTTTAGGTTTCATTACCTACATACAATACCAGCTGACCCGTACGGCGTTGCCCGTGGTGGTTGGTATTTTCAGTCTTTTTAACGTAATTGTATTCTTTTTAAGTGTTCAGTCAGTGAGTGGTATTTTGCTTTTATATATATAGATCTTAAATAATAAAAGCACTATTGTCATAATAATAAAAGATCTGAAATTATGATTTTAGTAACTTTGATCCCCCCAAACATCTTCTAAAAATTCGAAATTTTTCATACCCTTTCTTAGTGAGCACCTATGGCCCTAGAGGAAGCTACATACCAAATTTCATTCCAATCCGTTCGGAAGTTTTGAAGAAATCGTGATTTAATAACTTTGATCCCCCAAACCCCCCCTAAAATTTCGAATTTTTTAAAACGCTTTCTTAGCGAGCGCCTATGGCCCTAGAGGAAGCTACATACCAAATTTCATTCCAATCTGTTCGGTAATTTTTGAGAAATCGTTATTTAGTCATTTTTACCCCCCCCAAACCACGATAAAATTTCCAATTTTTTAAAACCCTTTTTTAGTGAACACTTATGGCCCTAGAGGAAGCTACATGCCAAATTTCATTCCAATCCGTTCGGTAGTTTTGAAGAAATCGTGATTTAATAACTTTGATCCCCCCAAACCCCCCTAGAATTTCGAATTTTTCAAACCATTTCTTAGTGAGCACCTATGGCCCTAGAGGAAGCTACATACCAAATTTCATTTCAATCCGTTCGGTAGTTTTTGAGAAATCGTGATGAGTGAGTGAGTGAGTGGTACATATTTCGCTTTTATATAGATACTAGAGGCTCTACCCAAGATCGAAGTGCTCACCAACCCCGACGGCGACGCATGCAGAAGCCAATGCAAACAGATTATTGTATACTCACGGATATTTTCAATGACGATTGAAATAGACATGACCATCCCCATACTTCGAATTGCGGCATGCGTTGTAATTTCACCATTAATATTTAAATTAATCAATAATCAACACTTCAAACACATTTTGATATAACCAACTAAACGAAACAATATAATATGTTTGAATACAGTAAGCCAATTGTGTTTACCTAATCTAAAAAAAAAAAAAAAAAATGTTTTTTATGAAAACTTATTTCCTGATTCTAAATTTGCCAAATTGTTTGCAAATAAACGTGTTCTGGTTCAGTGTAGGCCTAACCTAAAACCAAATCAGCTGTTTTATTTATAATATGTAACAACAGATGTTTGAATTGAATTATTTCAGTAAGTAAATTATCGTGATCTTTGCTTTAAGTTTTTTTATTCTAACTTGAAAAGCTGTTGGTTGTGAAGTTAGTTGCTGAGGCAATGAATGTAAACAAATATGTTGCTAAGCTTTTGATCAGAACAGCTGTTTTATCTGTTATACAATTGGGAGTGATCCTCCGAATTTTCACTATTTTTACGCTTTAAAACAAAATTTTCGCAAAATACTTTATTAGACCCTACAGTTTTAAATCACAGACTGTGACCCTTAAGAATATACCTGTACATTTTCGTATTTGCATCTTAAGTAGTGTTTGCTCTACATTGCTTCTATATCAGTCAGTCATTCAGTCAGTCAGGACAAAACAGCAGGGTGGGTGAAAAGTATGAGAACGATTAAATATTTCGTATATAAGGAAAATTTGAAGGTGGATGTGATTGAGGAACCTACTCTATGTAAAAATACTATTTTATTAAATTTAAAAAAATATCCGCCATCTTGAATTTAACTTTGTTTTTTTTTTTAAATGGAAATGTGGTCATGTGATACATCATTTCGATGTAGAATGTCAAGAGAAAACCAACGGTGAAATTTCCACATACATATCTTTAACTGATTAAAAATGGCGGCCAAAAAACCAACGAAATCGTGTTTTCCGATTTTGCCCCATTTTGTTGTACTATTTAAAAAAATATATCTATATATTAAAAGAATTTATGAAAACTTGTGGCAGTCAGTACGGCCATTCTATCAGGCCGATTTCCTTATTTTTTTTTTTTAAATTGCAGGTAATCATTCACAGATATGTCATCAAGCATTACAAATCATGTATCTTTCGCCTTACAAACGTTATAATCAAATGCAAATTTCTGCTGTGTATTCCTTATGGGGGTTTTTTTTGGTTCTTTGTCCAATTTGCGTTCGTATACCGTCCATCCGATTGCTTTGAAATTTTGCATAGTAACACAGGTTAACCCTTTGAAGGTTTTAGGCCATTTACCGAAGTCCTAGGACATTAGGGCTACGCCCCAGTGGCCCTCAAAGTTTCAATGTTAATCTTATGGAAGAAAGATTTCTATTGATTTTATCAGGGGCACAAAAACAGCTGTATAAAAAACTTAGCAACACATCATGTTTGTTTACTTTCATTACCATAGCAACATTACTTAAAAAATTTGAAGAGTATTACCTTTTTGAGGGTACATTGACAAACTAAAAACAAACACAAACAAAAATCAACGAAAAATGCTAACTATATTTTAATTCAATTCAAACATTGGTTGTTACAAACCTATTATATATAAAACAACTAATTTGGATCAAAAACTGAACATAATCATTCACAGATATGTCAAG
>JAGFPH010001536.1:45757-59573 GCA_018207615.1 Philaenus spumarius | reverse complement strand
GCTGTACTCTACCGATGTTCAAAGCATAGATAGTAACTTTGAATCCTGGCGTAGTATTACTGTTTTAAATTATCTTAAACTGTTTATTCGATGAAAGAAATAAAATACCTAAGAATTTCTATTATTTGCGAACTTCGATAGGAAAGATGAGGGTGACTTTTTGGTGAGAGCTAAGGTCGGGAGTTAAACATTATATATTTGTGTTCTCGTTCTAACGGTCGCATTTTACGTTCGATTTAGTCCAAATTTGGTACACACGTTGGTTTCCTGAGAGACTCTGACGAGTTCGTTAACCAAAGAAATCCAATAACCTGAAACACTTTTTCGACATTAGAATGATAGCCCAGTCGGTATAGGTTACAACTACCAGTAATTTGCAATACGGCTGAATTTTTTTTATAAGTACATTAAAGTATGTAGATTAACATAAAAAAAAGTTTACCAGTCTATCGATTTCCCAAAGTCGAAACAAAAATCGATTATCATTTTTTTTTTCGATTATCCTTAATATTTCGAGCTGAGATGAAGATAGAGAAAAATAAAAAATACCACCGTGTAGGGGAGGTATTTTTCAACGAAAAAGGTCATATGTATTTATTTCGTCCGAGCAATGGTTTGTCTGGAAAAAAATCGATAATGCATGTATGTATTTTGCAGCAGGGGAAATCACTAAAAGGGGACATCTTATTCATATATGAAGCGTTGGCTCATTCTAAATTGGCCGAATTTTAATACAGTATATCGAATTGAAACTTGACATAGGAGTTAAAATATATATTTTAAACATTTATGCTGAGTCTCAGCTTGTTTTCTTGAAAATTACCCGATCTAGAGCCACTTGACTTATTAATGGGTTTCTCGATTTTAGGAGTACCGGACCCACCAATTCATTTTAAACAGCTCCAGTTTAGAAAATTTTCAAAATATCAACCTGAAAGTTTTTTTACAAGTTAAATATATATATTCAAACAAGTTCAAGGAGTATAAACCCTTTAAATTATTTACTTTTAAAAGCACAAGTAAATTAAAAAAGTATAATTTTAGACCTTTTTGATGTTTTAACTAAACAAATTAATCTATATAAGAGGGGCATTCAATAAGTAACGAGACAAATTATTATTGCTCAAAAACGATTTATTGAATCAGTACAAAACTTTCAGGACATAAAGTTGGCAACCTTGCGATGACAATTGATCAGCTGTTCAATCATATTTTGTCAACATAACCTCAAATTTACTCTGTTAACGATGGCAAGTCCGCTCGAGAATTGCACCGTGGAAGAACAACGTGCCGTGATCAGATTTTTAGTCGCGGAAGGTGAGAAAGGTAGTGACACCCACAAAAGAACGTTAAAAGTGTACGGAGACAATTGTTTGAACGTTTACAAATGGGTAGAACAGTTTCAAAATGGCCGTACAAAAGTTTCTGACGAGCAACGCAGTGGACGACCGATCGAAGTTGGGACTTCCTCCCTCGAATCTCGGATTGACACGTTAATTCGGCACAATAGGCGTATCACCGTTGAACTGATAAGTGAAAAAGTATACGCGAGTGTTGGAACTGTCCATAACATTATTCATAACAAGCTGCAGTACAAGAAAACCTGTGCGAGATGGGTGCCCAGACAACTCACGGAGGCTCACAAAGAAACCCGGCTTCAAAATCAGTCAACAGTTGAAAAATCGATATTTGACTGAAGGAGAAGGTTTTTTCAAAAGAAACGTGTAATGAAGCCACTATGAGCCAGAGTCAAAACGACAGAGCCTTGAGTGGAAGCATACGACTTCTCCCATTCAAAAAAAATTCAAGACCCAGCCATCTGCCGGTAAAGTCATGCTTACAGTATTCTGGGATTTTCAGGGGCCAATTTATTGTGATTTTCTTGAAGGCCAAAGAACAATCAACAGCCAGTACTACAGTGACATTCTGGAAAACAAGATAAGACCTGCAATTCGAACGAAACGCCGTGGGCTCTTAAGGGGCTCCGGAACACCTAAAATTTTTTTTCCATTTTGTTTTGTTTTTTATTGCTTGTTATTGCCCTTTTATTTAGCTTTAAAACAAGCCTAAATTTATTATTATATCTCAACTCTAAGTGGGTAAAAATACGTTTTTTGGTTCGTATGTCACATGAGATTAAGACAAATTTTGTATCATATTCTTAATAATTTTATATAATTTATCCAATTTGAAAATAATTAAAATTGCCGCCTATGGTGGGAATTTTCATTTTGGTAGGGATATTTAGCTTTTTCTGTAGTGCCAAACCTGATTATACAGTCTTTGTTGATATTCAGATGATGACAACCCTGCATATGGGGTTGGTATGTACTAAATATGTAAGTAAAGCTTTAAACGAGTTTTCCGGAAATCATATATTTTATTCACAAAAGGAACATTTTATCAAAATCTATCTAACATATTGATCTGAAATTTTCAGGGGTTGTTTAATGGAGTATACTACAGGTTTTAACGAGAGCATTTTGTAATATAAGTGCTAATTTCTAAGTTATGACTGAGAAATACGATAAAAACTGGTCAAAATTCTATTAATTTATAAAAATAATGACAAAATTTATTCAAATGCTTGTATTGCAAAAACCCTCACGTTAAATTTTGTATTTAGGTAGTACTAACACACTGATAAAATTTTACTAATTTTGATCTAGTAGTTTCTGAGAAAATGTTCCTTAAATATTGTATTTTTAACATTGTCGAGATAGGGCGCTCCGGAGCCCCTTAACTGAAGGCTTGATTTTGCTTCATGACAACGCCCGTCCACATACGGCACAGCTGACGAAAGAAAAACTTCAGAAACTGGGATGGGAGATCTTTCCACATCCCCCCTACAGCCCCGACCTCGCTCCATCAGACTTCCATCTTTTTGGACCCCTTAAAGATGGTCTACGAGGGATACATTTTCAATCCAATGAAGAGGTAAAAAATCAGGTGCAAAAGTGACTTCGAGATCGACCTAAAGAATTTTATACCAAGGGCATTTACAAATTAGCAGAAAGATGGGACAAGTGTATAAGTGTTGCTGGGGACTATGTTGAAAAGTAACCAAAGTTTTGTACTGATTCAATAAACCGTTTTTGTGCAAAAATAATTTGTCTCGTTACTTATTGAATGACCCTCGTATATAAAAGCGAAATACCACTCACTCACTCATTCCGATTTCTCAAAAACTACTGAACTGATTGAAATAAAATTTGGTATGTAGCTTCCTCTAGGGCCATAAGTGTTCACTAAAAAAGGATTTTAAAAAATTGGAAATTTTAGGGGGTTTGGGGGATAAAAATGACTAAATCATGATTTCTTCAAAATTACCGAACAGATTGGAATGCAATTTGGTATGTAGCTTCCTCTAGGTCCATAAGCGCTCGCTATGAAAGGGTTTGAAAAAATTCGAAATTTTAGGGGGGTTTGGGGATCAGAGTTATTAAATCACGATTTCTTCAGAACTACCGAACGGATTGGAATGAAATTTAGTATGTAGCTTCCTCTAGGGCCATAGGTGCTCACTAAGAAAGGGTATGAAAAATTTCGAAATTTTAGGACGGGTTTGGAGGTATCAAATTTACTAAAATCATAATTTCAGATCTTTTATTATTATGACAATAGTGCTTTTATTATTTAAGATCTATATATATAAAAGCCAAATACCACTCACTGACTGAACACTTAAAAAGAATACAATTACGTTAAAAAGACTGAAAATACCAACCACCACAGGCAACGCCGTACGGGTCAGCTAGTAAAGGTTATTATTCTGCACATTTTGTTTTTTTACACTAAGTTATAGCCCGTATGGTTTCCCAAAATCGATAAAAACGTAAAATACCATAAAAGTCCCGCAAAAAATAGTTTGTCCAGTGCGAACCAAGCGAAGCAGTTCAAGGTCGAGGTGCGAACTCGCAAAGCGCGGTGCGTATGCCTAATCCGAGCGGAACGAATCAGCGTGCGTGCCGGGGCTGGAGGCTTGGGTGCAAACACACTCTACTGATACATTTCGTATAGTAATTCAGGGCCTTCGTGAGTTGACCGATTTCCCAAATAGTTAGTTGGAACCCTTAATCATATAATAAACTTATTTTTGGAAATTCGCTCAACTCACGTCAGCGGTTCAGCCGTGTGATCGAATTATTATTATCAAGAAACCTTCTATTGTTGTGTACGCGATAGATTCTTTCTGTCATTGTGAAATCATCGAGTACTTTCTTTATATTTAAACTAGGCGGTACAACCACCCCAGCAGCAACGATTGAGTGGGTTCATCGTGGTAGAGTGATGAAGGTACAATAGACAATCACAATCCCCAATAATTGGAATTATGGCGCTCGTAGTAAATTAGTAAACATTTCAAAAATGTTAGATTACGCCAACTAAAAAAAAAAATATAAGATGTAACAACAGGTGTTTAAATTGTAATACAGTAGGCTTTTTTCGTTGATTTTTGTTGTGTTTGCTTTTACCTGAGCTAAAAAAAATGTGAACAATAAAATTATTACCTGATTATAAGTTTCCCAGCAAATTAGTTGCTACACTCAAGAAACATGTTTTGGTTCAATTTAGGCCTAACCTGAATTTATATTAAGTTTTCGATCCAAATCAGTTATTTTATTTACATCTAGGGGAGACCCCTGCGTGCTCCGCACACCAACCCCCAATGGAACCTTGTAAAAACATATGTTGTTTTATTTGTAATAAAGGTGTAGGGTTAATAATAATCTCAAAACTAAGATGGTAAGTAATGTTAAATGTTCAAATTAAATTATTTCTTATATTTCATAACAGAAGTTATAATAATTCGACCACGCAGCTGGACCGCTGACGTGAGTTCAGCAAATTTCCAAAATTAAGTTTATAGGCCTATGTTTTAGGGTTTCAACCAATAATTTGGGAAATAGGTCTACTCACGAAGGCGTTGAACAGCTGTCTGTGTGTACGCGATATATTAGTAGAATTTGTTTGCGCCTAGTGGCCTCGCGAGTTTGCACCACTTGGTTTCGAACCGGGTATTTGTATAGTATTTTACGTTTTGGTGGATTTTGGGGGAACCAAGTGAGCTATAAGGTCGCGTAAAAAAACAAAATGTGCAGAATAACATCCTACATATATATTTTTAGAAAAAACTTTTAAAAAATTTCATTTTCGTAGTAAAAATCTCAAAAAATAGTTACTTCCTGTCAAAAAACGTACTTCCGGTTGTTGGATTTTTTTGGCTAACGAACTCGTCTGAGCGACATAGACATCCAACACGTGTACCAAATTTGGACCAAATCGGACTTAAAATGCGGCCGCTAGAGTGTGAACACATATATACATATATATATATGAATTTTAATGACACCCCAAAACGTGTTCTGGGGACCATGATCGGTGCTCATTTGCTACTCCCGACCTTGGGTCTCACCATAAGGGCCACTGCAATAGCTCATTTTTCCGATGGAAATTCGCTAATAATGGTTAAAAGAACCAGCAAGGCTTAGGTCTACACTTTAAAATCCTAACCTAAAAGCTAGAAATACAAAAGTAATTGCTTCAAATTTTGAAATCAGCTGTTAATGGAAATATTGGAGGAAACAGCTATATTACGTGTTATTTTGTTCAATTGGTTGCTATGGTAATAAATGTAAATACATGTGTTGGTTTATCATTCTAGGCCTAACCTAAGAATTTTTTTCGACTAAATTTACAAATATTGAAATAAAAAAATGTTTGTATCAAAATAAATTATAGCCTATGATACTCAGGGATAGTGTAGCTTTTTATTAGTAAAACTATTTTTTCAATCGGTTCAGTAGTTCCAGAGATTACCCCCAACATACAAACAAACAAACAAACAAAAAAACTTTACCTCTTTATAATATTAGTATAGATATGTAACAAAAGATGTTTAAATTATAATATGATTGTATTTGCTTTTATTTTGTTTATCCGATCTAAAAAAAGCTCTTGGTTGTGAAGAATAATTAACTGATTCTAAATTCACTAATTTGGTTGCTATGATAATGAACGTAAATCTTTTGATCAGAATCAGCTGTTTTATCTCTTATAGGACTGGGAGTGTACCACTGTATACCCAATAACAATATATCTTCAAATTTTCCTAGTTTTTTCTCAGTTGTGTTTGCTCTACTTTGATTGTATGTCAGCCAACCAGTCATTACAAAGTTTCTTATACATGTAAATATTAGTCACTGTTTGTATATTCTCTAAAAGTACGTATTTAATACTTATTCTCATTGAGTGAGAATTATATATTTTCTCTATATTTAAGCTTTAAATACTTTCTGCATGTGTAATTATTGCATATTTTACTTTCTCACTATACTATAGTATAGAGAAAGTATAGTGATAGCAAACAAAATCGATGTTGAGATTTTTGTGGAAATATCCGTTTTGGGACCCCCTGAGTCCAAAAAAGTGGTTTGTATAAAATGTCTGTATGTCTGTATGTATGTCTGTATATACACAAAGCTAGAGCGAAAACTATTAAATCGATTTCAAACGAATTTGCACCAGACATGTCAAGTAGGCCTGTATAGATGCACGAAAAACGGGTTTGAAAAATTTTGAAAAACAACCCCCTTTTTGGCAAAAATCCCCCTTTTTGGCAAAAATCCCCAAAAAATTAGTTATTATTTTTTTATAAAAAAACGGCTCTAACGATTTTGATAAAATTTGGCTTATTTTTAGCCTTTAATGTACCATACCATATGCAAAAAACAGCATCTTTCGAAAAATTCTCTTTTAGCTAGTAATAATAATAACTGATTTTTGGCCATAAAGGGGGTTGTTTTTCAAAACCTTTTTTCGTGCATCTATACAGGCCTAATTGACGTGTGTGGTGCAAATTTGTTCGAAATCGATAGAAAATTTTTTTCTCTAGATAATAATAATAATATTTATTAGTTAATCTTCTACTTTAATAAAAAATCACCTCTCCACCCAACCCTAAAAGTCACAGTGAATCTGTTTAATAATTTAAATGTGTTTGTAAGAAAGTATGTGCCAGTTAGTTCCTGGTACCGTTTATTATATAATGTTTAAGCATTACCCTGTGTCATTACCCATTTACTTTATGTCTACAAATTAGATAATTTGTCTGAGTATAAGACTCACATAATTTCTATAAGTGTAGGCAGTAACTAGGCCTACTTTCTCTCATTGTGTAAACACTAGATACATTTTCTTTGTGTGGTAGCTTTAATACTTGTGTATGTACGCCACACATGTTTTATATGTACGCATCCGATAATTTCTGTGTATTTAAATATTATATTCTGCCTGTGTGGAATACTGATATACCTTCTGTAAGTGTATGCCTTTGACACTTAATACTTTATGTTTGCTGTTCACGTAGAGTTTACTACGTGAAAACATTCTCTGCACGGTAGTGATATAATTTCTTTCAAATCGATTTACTTTTAGACTCTTCGCACAGACACTCGCATGTTTAGTCATAGATGTTTCCCATGTTGACGCCACCTCTCCCCTCGTTGCTTCTGCTATGCAAACTTTGTCGACTGCCATTCTATCGGCCTATACATCTCTGTGCTCTAATCTCAAGCTTTAATATCACCGAATGTCGTCTTGCTTGTTATTGCATTCAGTAAATCTGCCACTTGTACAAGTTTAAGTAGAAATGTATTTTTTACGCTCGGATGTTTTGGATCAAAGAAGGAGATGTCTACCCTCTAGATGTAACAGTTTCATTTGTCACTCTCGCAGAGATGCTCCATTTTGACAACTTCTTGTGAACAAATATTACTATTATTCTGCCAAGAGAAGTATTATACCGATTTGACCATTGCCTAGTGCTCATGCGCGCCAGAAACTACTATTAGTGATAAAAACATTAATATGAAATAATTCATATTTGACAAAGCTTAATCGTATTTTGTGTTCAGTCTATTGTGTTTTGTGATTTTGTGTGGGTTAACTTGTGTGTCATTAAATTTACTAGGCTACATATACGATTATTAAACATTAAATCGATATGTTTAAAAATCCATACATAGTAACAAAACAGCTGTAGCTTGGACTCTCTGTCCCATGGAGTACAATTAGTTAAATCTATATATAATCAATTCTCAAAAACTACCGAACGGATTCAAATTAAATTTGGTATGTAGCTTCCTCTAGGGCCATAGGTGCTCACTAAGAAAGCGTTTGAAAAAATTCGAAATTTTAGGGGGGGTTTGGGGGGATCAAAGTTATTAAAAAACCATTTCTTCAAAACTACTGAACGGATTGGAATGAAATTTGGTATGTAGCTTCCTCTAGGGCCATAAGTGTTCACTAAAAAAGGGTTTTAAAAAATTGGAAATTTTAGGGGGGTTTGGGGGGTAAAAATTACTAAATCACGATTTCTCCAAAATTGCCGAACAGATTTGAATGAAATATGGTATGTAGCTTCCTCTAGGGCCACAGGCACTCGCTAAGAATTGGTTTAAAAAAATTCGAAATTTTGGGGTGATCAAAGTTATTACATCACGATTTCTTCAAAACTACAGAACGGATTGGAATGCAATTTGGTATCACTAAGAAAGGGTATGAAAAATTTCGAAATTTTAGGAGGGGTTTGGGGGGATTAAAGTTACTAAAATCATAATTTCAGATCTTTTATTATTATGACATTAGTTTTTTTATTATTTAAGATCTTTATATATAAAAGTCAAATACCACTCACTGACTGAACACTTAAAAAGAATACAATTACCTTAAAAAGACTGAAAATACCAACCACCACGGGCAACGCCGTACGGGTCAGCTAGTCCTTGATATTTCCCTACTTTACTTATTGTTATAATGTAGTGCATGACATATCAGTGGTGCTGGCTACAAGTTGTAGCAGACACATAATTATTGCACAGGCTTTATCTTTGGTTTAAATCGCGATGTCCACATTACTCTTCACTATAAAACTCTTAATATTTTAAAACCCAATGATCCACGTTCTCACCATATTTTAATTATGCTACATTCTGTCCTACAAACTGGAGTGTCGGCATACCGGGCAACGAGCACAAGAAGAGGATGTACTATGGTCACTTATACCACTCTAACACCTGACCGTAATGCTTAACAAATCGTTTACTGTGCCCGCTTGCCCTCACTCCAGCAAGCAATAAAGTTGGTCGACGGCAGAGTACAGTTTATAAAAAACCTAAAATCTTACTTTATGAATGAAATCGAAGAAGCATCCTAGTCTCGAGGTAAATAGATTACAATCGGATTTGTACGAATGGGTGGATGAATGTTTCGAAGAAAGCTTATATATGTATTATATTTTGAAAGAATTTTTTTCAAATTAGTTACTATTATTTTTCTGTGCATTAGTTTCTGTTTTATTATAGTCTAATATTGTAAATTTTGTAATCTATACTTATAAAAGCCAAATACCATTGACTCATTGACTCATCACAGTTTCTCCAAAACCACGAGGCCTACAAACATGAAATTTGGCACTAATACTCTTTATAGGCACTAGACGCGCACTAAGAAAGGGTTTCCGAAAATTCGAAATTTTAGGGGGTTGGGGGGGGGGGTCAAAGTTACTAAATCACGATTTATCAAAACCTACCGAACGGATTGGAATGAAATTTGGTATGTAGCTTCCTCTAGGGCCATAGATGCTCGCTAAGAAAAAGTTTTAAAAAAATTCGAAATTTTAGGGGAGGTTTGGGGGGGGTCAAAGTTACAAAATCACGATTTCTCTAAAAAAATCGAACGGATTGGAATGAAATTTGGTAGGGTATGTAGCTTCCTCTAGGGCCATAGGTACTCAATAAGAAAGGGTTTTTTAAAAAATGGAAATTTTAGGGGGGTTTGGAGGGTCAAAGTTACTAAAAAGAAACACCGAACGGATTGGAATGAAATTTATTATGTAGCTTCCTCTAGGGCCCTAGGTGCTCGCTAAGAAAGAGTTTAAAAAAAAACCGAAATTTTAGGGGAGGTTTGGGGGGGGGGTGTCAAAGTTACTAAAAATCCACATAAGAAATACATAGTGTAATATATTTATTGATATAATATATTTTATGTTAATATACATTTAACTTTGATTCGTCTATCCGTGCAAAGCCGTATCGGGGCAGCTAGTATTTTATAAATTAATGTAGTATGATTGATATTTATGCAATGGGTTAGATGGAAGAGAGGACTCTAAAGTCCTAATCTCGCCCTAAATAAAGGCATTTCAATTCCATTTCTTTATTTTTCCCCGACAGAAAAACAATTCTAACACATTTAATGGAATTTTGTTTTAATAAATATGCAAATGATAATACTCAACACTAGTTTGACAAAAGCCAACTCTTTGTCTTCATTTGTAAATTTGGTGTCTTTGTAGGTCTACGTTTCTTTGTTGTACACAGTTCTAGCCCTACTTTTATTATGATTTTTAATTTAATATTTTTGTTCTCGTTTGCTGTTTAATTTGATTTCTTAATATTATGTTTTTATTGTTAACGAGAGTCGCTAGCTTACATAGTAAGGGTGTTGTAAGATCCAAAATGTTTAGCTCTTGAAATAGTTATTCGCATGACTTGACAGATAAAAGGCTTCGAGGCATGAAGACTAGAACGCGTAGCATCCCACACTTTTGTTTAGTGTAAAAACATTCAATTGCACGCTTCCGCAGATCCACGCACATGTGTTTTGTTTCTCTTTCGTCGAAGGAAAACAAGTAAACCTTCATCACAAGATACGTGGATGGTTGAAGAACATTCTGTATTCAGCCAGATAAACAGAGGTATTCTTTAAGTATTATTCAATATTAATAACATATATATGTTACCAATTCGCATGTTTAGCCCAAGTTGAGTACAAAATCATCTGGACAATGTAAATTTAAGGTTTAATTAAGTCTTGAATTGAGAAAATATTTGTAAAATGTTTGTTTTACATTATTTATTTATTTTTGTTCACAGTCCGTTTTCTTCATCTTCGATTAATGGCTTCCAAATATCGATGTTTTAAACTTGAAGGTGTTTTCAATATTGCCTAAATAATGTAAGTACATTTTATTTGTTTACAAAAACCCTAAACGGATTTGATACTGTTAAGGATCTTGCCTAAAACAGTGAAAACATACATTTCGTACTAAGAACGAACTGTTTTTTTGAAACCTCTTAAATAGTTCTTGAAGGATATGTGATTTTGTCTCATACCTCATAATTAAAAGAAATCGACGGCAACTCCTTATTAAAAGGTAGAATTAAGTAAAAATTTATTATTTTGATAGGTTTATCATTTTTTATTTTGTATGGGTTTTAAACCTTAATTTTCTTAAATACATATTACACTATCAAATAAACGTCAAATTTCTTTGACCAAAGATTTTCCATCAAAAAAATTTGACGATTCTTTGACGAAATAATTTTTGCATCAAACTTTGATGAATCTTTGACATGTTGTAAACTTTGACAGAGTATTCCAAAAAAGAATAAGAATATAGTACTAAAGTATTAAAATAGTAGGCCTATGCATTTTTTTAGGTAACCTCTTAACCTCAAAATATAGCTACGTTTTTTCAGTTTTCATAATTTACTTTTATATTTATAATACAACTAGCTGGCCCGATCCGGCTTTGCACGGATAGACAAATCGAAGTTAAAAAATGTATATTAACAAAAAATGTATTATATCAATAAATATATTACTCTATGTATTTCTTATGGGGATTTTGAGTAACTTTGACTTCCCCAATACTCCCCTAAAATTTCGAATTTTTTAAAACCCTTTCTTAGCGAGCATCTAGGGTCGTAGAGGAAGCTGCATACCAAATTTAATTCCAATCCGTTCTGTGGTTTCTTTCAGTAATTTTGACCCCCCCCCCAAACCCCTCTTAAAATTTCGATTTTTTTTAAAACCTTCCTTAGTGAGCACTTATGGCCTTAGAGGAAGCTACTTACTAAATTTCGTTCCAATCCGTTCAGTAGTTTTTGAGGAATCGTGATCAGTGACTCAGTGGATTTTTCTTTTATATATATAGATGGCGAAATTGACATGGAGTGTTGAAGCTATGACAATTTAATTTTACATTATGAAGAAAAAAAAAATAATGTTTGTGGAACATTCACACGAATGCCTACAAAAACCGCGATGTAATGTAAAAACCATTGGAAAAAATGACAAATGTTTTGCAGTGTGTAATATTGGCGTTGGCAGTATTAGCCTAGCCTAAGTTTATGTCTTGTTTAGTTTTGTTTTGTTTTTTAAAACATTAAAGAAACTTTGACTATGCTTACTTTTTGTAAAAGTATATTTACAAGTTGTTTTAAGATTTGTTTTTAAAATCTTAAAACCCGTTATAACATAAATCATGATCTTTTAACTGTCATTATTTACTAATAGTTAATAAATTACAATAATAAAAGAATAAACCGAAACATAACCCCAAAATATATTTAGTTAACAACCCAGCTGATCAAAGACATTTGACAGGTGTAATATGTTTTCTTTGACAAATTTGTATAAAAGATTTCATCAAAAATCTTTGATAAACATTTCACCAAATATTTGACGAATAACTTGATAGTGTAGTATGCCCCTTATTTCAAGGTCACACGTAAAAAATATAAAGCTTTTTCAATAACGTAAAGTTATTTCCATGATTATTCATTTAAAAATAGAATCCGAAACACGAGATTACCAATGCATGTTTCAACGATCTCGTGGCTTGCGTTACTAGCCAACCTACAAAAGTCGTCACGGAAAGTGAGGGAGCAGACGCTGAGCCTTATGATTTCAGTCCAGTATTGGCCGTCCACCACAAGGTCACGCACTGTACTCGGACCAAATTTTATTAAATTCACACTATACACTCGGAGTTTTACAGGATGGAGATCCTTAAGGGTCTGCTGTAGTGGTGGCCATCTTGGATTTTTATCCAATAAGAGCAATGTTAAATTTCAAACCATTTATTTCGTTTACTTTTTATCAGACTTATAAAATGGTATGAAATGAGGCAATGTCAAAGCGTTCAGCTGCAAGAAATTGCACTGTTTAGATAGGGATACAGTGAGAAGCGGTTGCGTTTCCGGTTGCTTTCTCGTTTACTGGAGCAGACCCTTAATAATATTTTGTTTGGAAGCCACCAACTCCTTAAACTGTTTCCACAAGCAATGGATAATTTTTCATTCCACCATGGTCAATGGTAGTGGTTAGTTGAGCATTTGAGAAACTTCTGGGATGGCTGGTTGTACGTAACACTTGGCGGGTGAGTCTAACTCGCTTTCTGCAGTTAGTTTTCAAACAAACGAGTGCTTTATTTGTTGCTGTTATTTCTGAGAATAAATCCCTCTTAATTATGTGACGGTTTAATATAACGAAGATGCAACAGGGCCTTATTAATATTTGAGAGATAATTCCCTTTCTCCCTTTATAGTAAATGATTCCCGCTTCAACGACGCAAGCCTCCGAAACGTAATATTAATTATAAGCTTAACTATATTCAAACAATTTCACGTCTTATCTACTTTATAAATGAAACTTTCGTAACGCAGGCTACTGGCAGGATTATAAATTCACCTGTTCAATGGAAGCGGCCATTTGTAAAATGACTAATGACCTGTTGTTTGATTACTCCCCCTAGCGTCGCGACGAACCATCATAAATCATGGGACTCAGACTGGCGTCGAATCTCCTCCCTAGACTCAATTTAGGATTATAATTTCACCTAATTACTCACTTTAGTTGAAATATCGCCGCGACTTTGCACGGTTTTATCCGCATTTATTAAATTAGTTTTTAATTTGTTGGAAAGAACTTTTCTTTTGGCTGACTCTCTGGTTGTTTTCCTCTCGGC
>JAGFPH010001536.1:29461-39936 GCA_018207615.1 Philaenus spumarius | reverse complement strand
GAAAGAACTTTTCTTTTGGCTGACTCTCTGGTTGTTTTCCTCTCGGCTGGATATAACTTTGGTTTATTTCTGAGGAGAAAGGATCCAACAATATTGTGAGTCGTTTTCTCTGCCAGAACGTTAACACAAAAACCTTCGGAGACATATTTTTTGCAGTTCAAAGTTGCAAGAGAATTGTTTGCACGGTTAGTAAAATTCTACGGGTTTCTACCATCTGTGTGTATACAGGGTGACTGGCTCTTGGTGTGAAAAACAATATTTGGTAATAATGTCGACTTAGGGGAGTAAGAAACAAATGTTGACAAAAAGTCACAGATTTTAAGAAAAAAAGTAAAAAAATTGCTAAAAATAGGATTTTTGAGATAAAACATTTTAAACATTTGTTTCTAAGTCGACATTATTACCAGATATTTTTTTCACACCATGAGCCAGTAACCCTGTATATCAACTCCTATAAAAGCGTGTAATACGTGCGTACGTACATACATACGTACGTGAGTAACATATAATATAACAGCTGTTTTCAACCATCATCTGTAATACTTAAACAAACCCAGTGTAGATTATACTTTGGGGTTATGTTTACAACTTCAATGATTATAATTTCTTATGAAGTTGATTTTTTGAAATATGAGTTGTAGGGCTGATGTATGTTATAATACGTTATAATATTTGCTTTGAGGTTATAAACTGTATATAAATACCATCTTTTATCATCAAAATATTCGTTTATACACATTTAAAGAAATAATACCTATTCGTTTAACTTCGGCAACATTCGTACATCTCGTATAACATATAAACATATTCAATTATTAATTACTTGACAATAATATTAATAACTTCTAAATCTATCAAATGAAATAAAAATAAATCAAAAGATAACTAGGGGCTCTGCCCCTGGACGCTCCGCGTCCCAACCCCGGCTCGGCCTTCGGCCTCAGATGGCTGCTTCGCTTCGCTCGCAGGTGGAAAATTTGATAAAGAATCTCGTTAATCTTTTGCTCGTTTGTACATAGGTGACCGAGCATAAATTAGCTGTTTTATTTGGCAGCTGACTCAAACTCATTAAACATTATCTCCATAAGATTAACATGGGAAATTTGAAGGATTGTATACCGGGGCTCCTTCTCGGGTGAATAGCGGCTGAACGGATGATAATATATAAGACTTGACATATCTGTGAATGATTATGTTCAGTTTTTGATCCAAATTAGCTGTTTTATATATAATAGGTTTGTAACAACCAATGTTTGAATTGAATTAAAATATAGTTAGCATTTTTCGTTGATTTATGTTTGTGTTTGTTTTTAGTTTGTCAATGTAACCTCAAAAAGGTAATACTACATTTTGATACTGATTTGATCCAAATCAGTTGTTGATCAAAATCAGCTGTTTTAAGCTTTTCATACGAACAGCTGTTTTTGTGTCCTTGATAAAATCAAAAGAAATATTTCTTCTTCTTCCTTAAGATTGACCTTCCATAAGATTAACATTGAAACTTTGAGGGCCACTGGGGCGTAGCCCTAATGTCCTAGGACTTCGGTAAATGCTTGATGACATATCTACAGGTAATAAGACACATTTTAAAACAAAAATCATCAAAATCGGTCCATTAGGAGAGGCTGGGCGATTGGAAATAGGTTTTGACCAAATTCTTTTAATATATATAGATACTTTTATCTTTCTTTAAATATATAATAACATACATAAATACAAAATTTTAATAAAATTCCTACAGTTTTATAATCTTTATAATTATTGTACACATTTACCGAGTTAAAAATCCCCGTCAGCATAGTTAGGTAGGCAAGTGTGTTGTTTTAAAATAGTATTTTGTATAAATAATGTATTTCTGACGTGTATATAATTAATCCGTCTGTAATTTTTCACGGCGGTTTACTAGTACAAAATAAGAGACATTTACATTTAACATTACTTGTTCAGATCCTTAAGGGCAGCGGGAAAATGGAAAACAGTTTTAAGAAAATGTGTTGTTGTTTTTGTAACTTTAGTATGTTAACTTTAATAATATATAAACAAAACTGCCGTATGATACCTATAAATGAGTAAAATAATTAAATTAATTAACCCAGTCATGACCTCGCCACTCGCCAGCCGTTCATCTCCTACTACGATGCGTCTTTGCTACATGGCTTTCACATAGTAATTGATTCCTTGTTGAGATCTATTTCAAAGTTGAGGGAGGTACATACAACCATAAGGATAGCTTTCCTTACAATGTCATGATACAAATAAATACATTTATTGGGCCCTAACAAACGAAGGACTTTTGAAAAGTGTCTCCACGGCCATTCTCAAAAACCCAAAGAGAGTTTTATCCATGTAATTTGGTATAAAGTGATCAAACAAGTATTTGTGAGGCTTGAAACCTTTTAAATAGGCATCTATGATGCGGTTTTAACAGCATACGGCCAAAGTAGCAAGTTGGCTATATACAAGAAACAAGGCATTGTTCGAGCGAAAAGCCCGTCAACGTATGCGAGAATTGAACACGATTTGACTAAAAATAAGCTGAAAGAGCTGCGAAAGCTTTGACTAAAGAAGCAGGACAAGACAGGAGGAGGAGGAAGCTGATTGGTGATGAACAGGAAGACGATGCTGATGATCCACAATATGCACTCTTTTAATGTTCTATCACATGTACTCTGTATTAAAGGTTTATTAATTTCTGAACAACGGTACAGGAAAGACAATGGTTTAAGCAAAGGATGAGTTTGACTTGAATTCTTCCTGATCATTTAATACAAGGTTGGAGTCTTTACAAAATAATCTCTTAATTTCTAACATTTCCAATGAATTAGAACCACTAACGCATAGAACCACTAAAGGTCTAAAATATTTTACACATAATCTATATAGTATATGAGTAATATTTTCATTCCTTTGTATGTTTATAACTTTAAAGGTTTGCTTCTAAGAAATAAGAATGTTTTTAAAAAATAACATTTTTTAGTATTTCGTTTTAAAAATAAAAAAATATAGAACGAATCATCAAATCCTTATATATAATTCTGTAAGCGAAATTTTAGATTCAAAATTGTGGGAATTAGGTAAATCGGAGGATGATGGGAGAGGTATAAAATTAAAGGTATCGATTCAAGGAACGAGGAAAAAATAAAAGTTTTTTCTAAAATTTAAAACTAAGGAGTTTTTGGGGTCCCCGAAAAACGTAAAATGCTCATAAGAAATACATGAGAATTTAAAAACATCTGTTTTGTTTAGATTAAAACATTTGGTATTAAATAAATACATTAAAATCATAAAACAGCTGTTCTGTAGTTTACATTAAAACATTGGTATTAAATAAATAAATTAAAACAATAAAACAGCTGTTCTGTAAAATAATATGACAGTTTAATGTAAATTATATTGTTAATAAGTAGCACACTTTTTTTTTTTTTTTTTTTTAAATATATATATTATAAAAATAAAATGTGCTACTTATTAACCTATAAAAGATAAACCGTGACACACACATAGAAGAGAAACCTTATAAGTGTGATCTTTTTAAGGTTGTGTGGCTGTTCTATTAACTTTTCATACATTAATTATAATTTTCTTAATATTTTGCATAAATTCTATCATGTTATCAACTGGGGGAAGACCAGCAAGACGTGGGAGAGTGTTCAAAAAAAATTTAGCGGACAGACGTAATGCAAATTGGCGAGTAAGACGGGTTACACACTAAAGTGGCGTGGTGTATTAATTAACAGAGTATTATTATTACACACATTCCGTGAAAAAATCATCAAGATACGATACATTTTAATTACTTTATTTATAAATTATTGTGATTAAATTTTTAGTATCGAAAACTTATATACTTTGCAAACAAAATTTACAATACATTTTAAAAATGTACATACCTTTATTGTATCTATATATTCGATTTTAAATATTAAAAAAGATTTGGATTCACAATAAAATTCTCTATAACTTATTACATTCACAACAAAATATATAATTCAAATAAAAGTCAAATAATACAAAATAAAAATAAAATATTGTTCACCATTTGACGAATTTGAAATAGTAATTTGTATAGGCCTAATCAGTAAAGGTATTAACATTTGTTGCAACAATCTGATTTTTTTAATATTATTATTATAGATGTGTTTTCTATATGTGGTTCAAATTTTATTATAATCTGTTAAATATTATTAAAGTTATTCAATTTTTACTGAAGACATGAACAAACAATTTTTCACCAAATAAAGATATCGGAAAGTTATTTTTTATAGGCCTAATCAGTAAAGGTATTAAAATTTGTTGAAACAATCTGATTTTTTTATATTACTATTAAAGGTATGTTTTCTATGTGTATTTCAAAATTTATTAAAATCGGTTAAATATTATTAAAGTTATTCAATTTTTACTGAAGAGAAGACATGAACAAAAAATGTTTTACCGAATAAAGATATCGGAAAGTTATTTTGTATAGGCCTAATCAGCAAAGGTATTAAAATTTGTTGTAACAATCTGATTTTTTATATTATTATAAAAGATATGTTTTCTATATGTGGTTCAAATTTTATTAAAATCGGTTAAATAGGTATTATTAAAGTTATTCAATTTTTAATGAAGACATGAACAAACAATTTTTCACCGAATAAAGATATCGGAAAGTTATTTTTTATAGGCCTAATTAATAAAGGTATTAAAATTGGTTGTAACAATCTGATTTTTTATATTATTATTATAGATATGTTTTCTATATATGTGGATCAAATTTTATTAAAATCTGTTAAATATTATTAAATTACAATTTTTCACCAAATAAAGATATCGGAAAGTAATTTTTATAGGCCTAATCAGTAAAGGTGTTAAAATTTGTTGTAACAATCTGATTTTTTTAATATTATTATTATATGTATGTTTTCTATATGTGGTTCAAATTTTATTGAACTCGATTAAATATTTCTAACGTTATTCAATTTAGAACCTGTGGAACACAAATCAACCCTGAATTAAACACTGACGAAACAAAACAAACAATCCTGCCACATTGCCATATGCTATTGATTCTTGATAAAGGATCAAAGTTCCGAGAACCAGCTCAAATTGACCAATGCGTCTGTGCCGAACTACCAAATCCACAAAAATTTTCTACACTTCATAATATTGTCGTAAGGAATATGATACACGGACCATGTGGTCAACGCAATAATAAATCTCCTTGCATTAAAAAAAATTGTAGCACTAAGAAATACCCAAAAGAGTTTCTAGAGGAAACTATTGAAAATAACAATGGATACCCCAACTACCGCCGAAAAAATTAATGGAATAGTTGCAAGAAAAGGTATCCACCAAGTTGATAATAGAGATGTTGTCCCTTATAACAATTATATGTTAACTTAAGTTACTTAAGTGTAATACGCACATTAATGTAGAAATTTATTCCACAGTTCGTTCTGTAAAGTATTTATTTAAGTACCATGTGTATATAAAGGTTATGATACTGCATGCATAGAATTTGTAAGTAATGTTAATCAACCTAACAATGCAATAGTCTACGATAGAACTAAAAGTTTTTCAAATATGCGATATGTAAGTTCTCATGAAAGCATTTGGCGCCTCCGTTTCCAACAAGGAAATGAACAGGCTGCACTCAATTCATCTGAAGAAAAGCATACAACTCTCACAGCATGGTTTGATTTAAACAATCGCGAACCAACTGCCCGCCAGTATTTATACAATCAAATTTGGCAACATTATCGGTTTGCGGGTAATGCGTGAATGCCTCGACAGAGAGAGGGTGGTAAAGGGTTAGGAAGGATGTATAATGTGGCACCTAATGAATCAAATAGGTTTTATTTACGCATATATTGTTACTTCATGTTAAGGGTGCTACATCGTTTGAGGATTTACAGCACTACAATGGTACAACATAATATGATACTTTTAAATAGGCAGTTTTATCACGTGGACTCCTTCAAAACGATCAAGAATGGCACCGTTGCTTGGAGGAATTAAAGAATATACAAATGCCACATCAGCTCAGGCAATTATTTGCATTCGATTGCTGTTTCTGTGAACCAACGTCACTTTTAACATTACGGACTACCTTCAAAGAGAAACTAACCGAAGATATGAATGACATTGATCCTCATGAAGCAGAAATGGCATCATTACAACAAATCCAGAATATTCTGAAAGAAAACGGATTCAACTGTGCTATTCTCGGCCTACCAGTTCCACCTGAAGTCGCAATTGAAAACCCCACTTACAATCTACAGGAACAAGCTGCAAAGAGATGTATCATAAGCTTAATTTTGAACAAAAGATGGCCGTGGATCGAATCTTAAATGCAATATCTAGGAATACGGAAAAGAAACTATTCTTTTTAGAAGCTGCTGGGGGATTTGGAAAGACTTTCATATGCTCATGTATTTTGAAAATAATCCGAGGTCGAGAGGTCGAGGCCAAATTGCCTTAGCAGGTGCTTCGACTGGGATAGCAGCATTGCTTTTAGACAGAGGCACTACACTACACCGTTTACTTGGCCTTCCTGTACCCATACTACCCTCATCGGTCTCACAACAAAGCTACTATTCTCAGAGAAGCTTCTATAATTATTAAAATAGACGAGTCGTCGATGGTGCCTGCTGCAGCTTTTGATTGTATAAACCATCTCCCAAAAGATGTAATGAATTGTTTAGACCCAGTATATGGACAAATGCACATGGGTGGTAAAGTAGTCATTTTTGTGGTGATTTTAGGCAGATTTTGCCTGTGGTACCGTTGTCTGGTAAAATACAAATAATTGAATTTGCATTCAAAGAAGCAAAGTTTGGAAATACATTATACTCGTAACAGTAAAATTGGATTAGATTACCAACAAAGCTATGCTAATACGCTCAACAGTTTATGAGAAAAGTGTTCTCTAAAGTGCCTAATTTAATATTGGCGGTCTTCCCGCTGCCCTTTAAGTCACATTTACTCTCACTGAAAATATACAAAGTTCCTTCTCTAACTTTAACACACTGGTAAAAACATTCGCAAGTTCACCATCGATCCGAAGACTTTAGTTTCTACAATGTATAGAAAAACTTTTCCGCCAAGGCTGTTAATCTTTTTCAACGCCGGCCATATTGATTTCCTGAGTTGGATTTAAGCTTAACCGGCATTTTTACTTCTTTTTCTGTTTGGGCTTCTTGACTGATATATTGCTTTTACTTGTGGACAACCATATAAACGACTTGATGCAGAGGATACGAAATCAACATTATTTTTATCAGTTCATCTTTTAATGATAAAATACTTTATTACTACGCAATTTGTATCACAAATCCATGTTTTTGCTGCCATGTACACACGGGAATAATGTTAGAAACAAAATTAGTTGTACTAACTGACCCGTGCGAATATTTCGTATGTTAGGAGTTGATTTAATTAAGTAAATTACGTTTATTTATTTACGTTGGTTTAATTTGACAACAGTTTATAACGATTTACTACGTTCATTTAGTTTGATTGTCTTGCGTGATAGATTACACTTGCATATTATAGACAAAATATGTAAAACAACTAAATAACAAATGTCATGTTAGTTAAACAGATTGTTAATAGATGGCGCCTTTCATTAGGAACCATACGAAGTATAATATAAAAGTTTTTAAATAAATGTTTGTAATGAAAACATAAATGTTAAGCTGTTTGTCTATCTTCGTCAATAGCGGGGAACATAAGCTTTAAAATGATGCTTGAATAATTAATTTTGATAAAGAATTAAGGGAGTTGTTGCTTAGCGACAAAAAAAACACCGTTGACAAATAGCATGTAAGGATCATTAGATTCTTCATTTTTGTACTTAATCATTTAAAAATCATTTATTTTGACCTGTTATTAGCGGATTTCTAACGGCAAGATGAGCTATGCTGTGATTCTTAAGGTGAGATCTAAGATCGTAATTGATAAATGAGCACCGATTTTTTTTTAATTAAAAAAAGAAAATACTCGTACTTGATGGACTATCGAACTACGAATTATAGTTACGTGAACAATACATCCTAATCTCAAAAAACTAAAAGTTTTTTGGTATATTTAATTTATACTAGTAATGCTGGGGTAAAAAATCCAATCTGTAAGAAAATTTGAGAAAATATGTAGTTTTATGCTAATACATGATTTAATTTTTAAATTAAAAAAAAATCTTTACTGCCACAGCTGCCCATTTAAAAAAAAATACATGCTTGTCATTATTGAGAAATAATCATATTTATATAGGCCTAAATATATCAATGTTTAATAAACCCATTGCTATGGTAAAGAATGAATGACAATTCGTATTTTTGTATCCCCGCATTAAATTTAGTAATGTTCCTTTTCTAGAACGGAACAAAAGGTAACGTACTTTTGTAACACTAGATAGCCTACGTTAAGTAAATTCAAAATGGCGGCAACTTAAAATTAACAAAACTTTTTAACTGTAGAAAACTATCTTAAAGGGTAGTACCAAATATTTTTAGCTGCAACGAATCTTAGTGTTTGAATAATATGAAATTATCAACGTTTTTTAAACCGCCACGAAATTCGAGCGACTAAAATAACCTTTACAGAGTTTGTTACGAATAAATACATCGCCACTACTACAGAGCCAATATTTCTAGGAATCAAAGCAACGTTATAAATCAACCCAAAATAACTGGGGTGGAACAGACCGATTCCGACAGTAAGGCAACAAATTGATATTACGAAATATCCTGCTGGAGTTTAAGGACCTAATAGAGAGGAAAGGAAAACACTCGTCATAACGTTTTTAAGAACCAATTTGTCGGGGGTTACTGATTTGTAAAGTAAAAAGTTGCTTCGACTATTTTAGTAATTGTCAAACAATACGTTTAAACAAAACATATTATTAAATTAATATAGAATGTAGTGTAGAATGTAAATGTTGATTTAGGGACAGAGAATAAGAAGTACAGGCAATTTTTGAAAGAGAGTAAAAGAGGGGCAAGGAAAGTGAAAGCGTGAAGTAAATGAGAGAAAAGAAGTGCATTGAATATATCGAGGAAGAGTAGAAATGCAATATAAAGCTGTAGAGGGTTATAACGTTTTGTGGGTGTATCTCACTAATACATAAACAGATTCCTGCCATTCACGCAAAAACTCTGGGCTTAATACGCATGCGTCAGAGTCTAGGTCACCGCTACCTCCACCACCCTATCTAGATCCAATTGCCTCTGTCCTAATCAATAGTAGTTTCCGTGAAAACAACAATATTATGTTTGCATTTGCTTCGCCGAGAGTGTAGATGGGGAGCGGGCAGCGAAGCCGCGAATGAATGAGTGTGTAAGCGAAGCGAGCAGAGTTGTAACTCTCTAGTTATAAATAATAAAGGTTTTAAATCAGTTGTTAGTCTTTATCTCAGCTTGTTGACATTTTATTTTATATATTGAATCTATTTGTGACAATATATTATCAAAAACATTTAATTTTGAAAATAAAAGTATATTCACATTTGTATGTGTTTTAAAATGAACGAAAAACAACTTTTTTGGGGTGATAAATTACTGTCACAAAATGAAATTATAAAAAATGAATTTAATGAACGACTCAAATTTACTGCAAAAGTCCTAATTTCTAGACAACAAAAGTAAACAAAATTATATATACCTATGGGAAGAGCCTACGTCCATTTGATTGGTTTTCTAGCAACAAAGATTAGGAGAAAAGAGGTCTATGTAATACAATTTAAATCACTTTTCCGTCTACTCAGAAATCCAACCCCGCACAGGATGTTGCTTTTGAAAAATATGTAATGGATGATATTAAAAAACAGCCTGGTAGCTAATTGAAGTTTGTATATTTCATTTTATTTAGAATATTTATATTAATACTTTAGTTGGAACCCTGAATTTGTGGCAAATAGGAAGGTGTGAAAGTTGGTGTAGGTGTGTTTACGTCTGCAAATCTTTAGATTCAATTCTTATTCTCTCGTCTTCTTTTTCTTTGAGAATTCAAACACTATTTTCAAAGCTGGTCAAACGAGAAATTTTGTTTTAAACTGATGTTTCGGTTCCTCTTTGACATGATTTGAATTTAGACTAATACTGAAATTCAGTTTATATAGTAGGTAGTATTCAAAGATAATCGAACATAGTAGGCATTTAATCGAAAATAAATTAATCGCTTTGGTTTTTTTATTGCTTTTAACTCCAGAAAACATTAAGCTGGTCAAGTAAATACCCTGATTCAAATCTGCCTTGTAGTCCTATTTTCCAAAAGATTACAGTTAACGTTGGACACACCTCAGATGTATCAAATATTTACCTACTGGTATGATTCCAAAATCTCTATTAAATTTAAAATCTAATGAATGATATCTATTAATGCTTTTAGCTAAACCGATAAACTCTCATTAAAATAACACATACGTTTTGTCTTTAGTTGTTTGACATTTTGTATGCACTATATACTTCCAGAGGATAAGTGGTTGGCTATCACTTTGA
>JAGFPH010001535.1:230921-244027 GCA_018207615.1 Philaenus spumarius | reverse complement strand
TACTTTACAATTTTTACACAAAATTACATTCGAATACAAGCATGTTTTTATACACTTAAACAAAAAACAGCAGCATCTATTGAACATAAAAACAACAAAAAATATACTAAACATTTAACAAAAATGTGAAAGCTATTTACCACGTTTATCGACTATAATTATAACGGTAATCAGCTGTTTGCTATAATATTTCCATCAACACCTGATTTCAAACTTTGAAACAATTATTTGTGTTTCTTACTTTTAGGATAGGTTTTTGTAAAGACCGTTGGTATGTAAAAACAACGCAAACTCTACTAATAAATATTGTTTGGAAAAGAGAGCGTCACCATAAACAATTACTACACAAGTTTAGTGTCGGTACAACAATTGGCTGTTTTGTCAAATATTTCCATTAACAGCTGATATCAAAATTGAACAATTATTTCTATTCCTTACTTTTAGGAGGTCGAATTTCGTTTAAATGCAGAAGACCTGAGCATTGCTGGTTTGTAACCGATGGTATACAATAAACGAAATAATTTTATTTGGATATGTGACATTATTTACCGTGTTATCTTTGAGATTATTATTAATCCTAACCTTTATGTGTATAGAAAGAACGGTCCCACGAGGTTAATGTGCGGAGCACGCATGCGTCTCCTTTAGTAGCAATATAAAATTAGGTTTACTGGGAGCTCTTTTAGTTTTACAAATTGTTTAGTTGCAACCTGATTGAAAAGGGATACACAAATTTATAAAATGAACGGAAAACTTTATACAAACCATCCGAAAGCATTTAACGTATATCGCATTAAGTTCAAATGTAACATTTCTAACTGTATAGAAATACATTATACGTAATTGGAAGGCTAAATTTAATTAATTTAAGTATGTGTAAGCTTATATTGTTGTTCTTATTTTCACATTAAATGCGATCCTTATTTTCTCGAGTCAATTGTTTACCACAGCACACCACAAAACAAAATGAACACTAATAAAGTGTAACCGTTGCTCCTCGGTCAACAATAAATTGTATTGAAAGCAAACTACAAAAGTTTTACACCAGGTTAACCTTATCTGAAAGGTGTTAGTAGAACATTTTGTTTTCGAATGGCATAAAATAAAAATTATGAACATAAAATGATTTATTTAGACACATCTGAGACCAGTAGGCCTACTTTTTTGTATGATGTTTTCGACGGTAGAACATACGCCTTTAACCTCCTACCCTCAAACCACAGATATTATTAGATGGTCTCCCTAGCCTAGATTAGAACCCGGCATCTTCTGATCAGGAAGACGCAACGTTATCCACTAGGCTACGGCTTGATTAAAGAAAACTGACAAATTAACAATAATTCAGTTACTTTACTATCGGTTTAAATATTACGTGTAAAGGAAATGATAGTTTATCAGCACCATCTAGGAGCGGTTAGAACAAGTTTGCTCGGTTCTTATTAAGTGAGTCTGTATGGTTTGTATTCGTGAGACGTTTATAATAGCACAAACGTATATATACGGGCGTGCTACTGAAAAGGTTAAAAACACAAATGGAACATCAATTTAGTTTGATTCTCATTCGTATTCTCCTGTAAGTTCTACCATATAAATTAATATACGATAATTTATTATTCGATTTTTGTACGAGTGAAGTAAGAATTGTACCTTTTGAAATCGTTTAGTGTAGCTATCACTTAGCATTGCACTTTCTGTAACCTAAATTGAAAAGTTTACACAATTAAAAACAGACAAAACATGGTACTACAAACAATATTTAAAATGTGTAAGTGTAACTCAAATCCGTAACTTCTGTATGAATTATAATATTGATTAATGAATACATTAACAATAATTAGTGGTAACATTTTTTTAAACTAATGTGACTTTTCACAATACGAATATAAGGTTTTACAAAGATAAAGCAAAAAATATCTTACTGAATTCACAATCAACAATCAAAACATCAAAATCAAATTATCTTATTGAATTTACAATCAATACTCAACTTTAGGCAAAACTTCGACTAAAAATCACTGCATTTCAATTTATCAGAATAAACTTTTAAATATTTATTTCTCTTAATTTAAGTTATCACAGTCATAAAGTTTCACAAGTGTAACAACATTAACATTGCTTCATTGAACGTGATTGCATCGTCTTAAAGGCAATTTCAATAAGACCGTCATACATTTATAGTAATTTCCTTTCAGTTTTAAAATATTTTGAAACATATTTGGATGAAAAAGAAAATGTTGACTCAGAATATTCGCTAAACAGATTTTCTATTTGCACATCAGACGACAAAGACGTGACAAATATTTTTATTAGAGAAGTAGGAGGGGTGTTGAGTCAATATAGCAGACACGCTGGCGTCAAATATTTCCGTAAATGTCTGTGAACCGAGTAATGGGAAAATATTTAAGAGAAAATTCGTCGCGACATATTTTTCGACAGAAAGGGAGAGAACGATTTTTATACGAGCGAAGTATGTGAAGTGAGAATTGTATATTTTGGTATCGCTTGTTGTAGCAACGTTTAGGTTACAACATTATCAAATTTAAATGGTAGTTTAAATTCAATATTTTTACTAAAAAGTTCATAATACAATTTGTTTGTTTAAATGATCTTGTATTTGGTTACGAATTTAAACGTTAAGAGAAATATGAAACTAAATCTATTACCAATCATCTCATCTAAAAGCGAGTGTACGTCCTATGTGCGTGAGAAACATATAATATATAACAGCTGATTTCATACATCATCTGTAACAATTAAACAAACAATGTAGGTTATAGTTTGGGGTTATGTTAACAACTTCAATCGTTAAGATTTCTTGTGAAGTTGATTTTTTTAAATGAGAGTTATAGAACTAATGTATGCAATAATATACGTTATAATATTTTCTTTGAGGTTAAAAACTGTATATAAATACAACCTTTTACCATCAATATGTTTCTTTATACCAATTTAAAGAAGAGGTACCAATTCGTTTAACTTCAGAAACATTCGTACATCTTCGTATTGTTATAAACCTATTCGATTATTATCTTCTTCACTATAATATACCGGGTGTCCCACGAAGAGGTTTCTATTTTTGAATTAATATATTAGATGCACCGAACACTCTACAAAAATGAAAGTCAACAGTCCTAACATACACATATGTAAAAGAAATACACCTGAGTATCAGTTAGTTCTGACACATTAGGACAAACTGGAGGGATATCAAAGAAATAGTACCTTTTCGTTAAAATAGTTTTATTTGCTTAAGTGTTACACCACAATGATTGAATTTTAACGATGTTACTAAGCACTAAACAACGTTAGGGAATTAAAGATATAAGTAACTCATAAATAAATTAAATCTATTTGATCCATAAACCTTATTCAAACTCATGTCCATCGATCGCAATGCACTGATGACAACGGAATAGAAAACAGTCATACGCTTTGCTGAACAACTCTCGAGGTATCAACAACAGTTCCTCTTTGATCAACCTCAATAGTTCATCGTCTGTCGCAATTTTATGACAATAAACCTTCTCCTTCAAAAAGCCCTACAGAAAAAAGTCACAAACAGTCAAGTCTGGAGACCTTGGGGGCCAGTCCATGAAGCTGCTGCCACGACCTATCAAACGGTTAGGAAGATTTTGGTCCAAAACTGCTTTGGCCACATGAGCATAATGCGGAGGATCTTCATCCTGTTGGAAAAAAACGTCTTTCATCTCAGGCTGAGAAAGATGAGGAACTATGTGATTGCTTAAAAATGATGCATACCTTTCTCCAGTCATTGTTTGTCAGGATATGTCATACGACAAAACACCATCCTTGGTAACAGCAGCCCAAACTGTTATACCTGTTGATTTTAATTTCTCTTCTTGTAAGATATGTGGATTTTTTGTGTTATAGTAATGAAAATTATGCCTGTTTACAGTTCCTGTTCGATAAAATGTCGCTTCATCTGAAAACACGATTCCTTCATGCCATTTGCAATCTACGTCAGTCTTTACAATTATTTTCAAACAAAATTCCAATCGTCTGTCATTATCATCTTCAAGCAGTCCGTGAATTAAATGAGTTTTATAATGTTTGATTTTGTTCTTTTTGGCATTCCTTTGGACAGATGACTTCGGTATCAATGTAGCAGATTCCACCTTTCTTACTGAATTAGGCGTATTTGGAGATTCCATGAAAGCAGCACATACTATTTCTTCATTTTCTATGTTGGAGGATCTATGCTATATTTTTTTGTATTGACCCCGTTTCTAGTAGGATAGTCTTCCACTTACGAATAGATTTCCTTGACGGTGGAACCTTTCCACCTGGGCACCTTTCCCTAAAACATCTTATTGCTTCATAATCATTTTCAAAAGCAATAGCAAAGCAACAACATTTCACTCTTTGCTCAGTTTAAAACGGCATGGTACATAAGACACTTTACAATGCAACTAATAACAAATGCCAATGTTTATTACCAAATAATATGTTCATTGTTGTGGATACACGCAGTCAGCTGATAGATTTAAAATAGTCTAAACAGCTGTAGCTGTTCCTATTCTAAATAAAAGTAGGTTTACCCTTAAAATACGATTGCTGATTTTGTTGTTTTTTTGGTTTTCCGCCATTTTGTTTGGATCAGTCAGAATTAACTGATACTCCGGGGTATTTCTTTTACATATGTGTTAGTCACGACTGTAGAATTTCAAGTCTGTAGCGCGCTATATACGTCTGTCATATCAATTCAAAAATAGGGACCTCTTCGTGGGACAACCGGTACCGTATATTATTCCTTTTAATACCATTTATAGAAGTTATTAAACTTCTAAATCTTTTGATCTATCAATATGAAATAAAAAGCAATGAAAATATATTATTTTTATCTTCCTTTAAATATACAGGGTGTCCCCGTACTCTCTGGACCCCTTTTGTGGATGTGTTCCTGGGATCCAGACAAACATGTTTCACAATGGGTCTGCGGTGCTTATTTTTTGTCTGTCTGTCTGTAAGTGTTTTTTTACAAAATACTTAAAATTTTTGGAAGTAGAAAAGATATTGAGCTCAAACTTTGTATACCTATTTGTTGCGTAGCTTTTTATCACTGTACAACCAATTAGAACATTATTTTAAATATTTTTAAAATGGCGGCCGTTTATAATTTGTAATATCAAATATCTCAAAAACCACTATTTTTACAAAAAATTTACAAGAGACAGAAACGTTTACTTTTTTAATGGCAAACGCAAGGGTTTTTTTTTATTTATTCTGTAGCTCGAAGTATAACAGATATATTGACAAAAAAAGGGAAAATGTATTTCTTGGTAGTTGTCAACAATACCCAGAATTAAATCTAGAAAGAAAATATTTTACAGTTATAGTGAGCTAAACTAATAAGTTATTTGCATATTGTTTCGAGCACTTTCTGAGCTGATTCCACCAACAAAAAATAGTAAAAATGTTCATATATTCATAGCTTTGGAAATGCTTCGTTTGAGAGAGCTGACGAAATATTTCACCCGTGTTACAGATTACTCACAGATCTCAAATCTTTAAAAATAAATTACTGAATTATAAAATATCCGCCTTTTAAGTACAATTGAACTGTAGCTTAATTAAGAAAATTGAATGAGTAATAACAACAATGTGACCATGTTTACAAATAAAAGTATTAGCAGTTTATTAAGACCGAATTTTGCATTTTGTGTCAAATGTAGCAAAAATTACTGCAGTTGCAGAACTGGAACCTATTTTATTAAATTTATCTGCTCATTTTAGGTAAATTAAATTAAATTTTACACCTTAATCAACCCCCTACATATTTCAATATTGATTCGTTTCTGTGAGTAATCTGAAACACGGGTAAAATATTTAACCAGCGCTATCTACCGAAGCATTTCTAGACCTATCAATATATGAACAGGTTTACTATTTTTTGCTAGTGGAATCAGCTCAGAAAGTGCTCGAAACATTTTGCAAATAACTTATTAGTTTAGCTCATTATAACTTTAAACTATTTTCTAGAGTAATTCTGGGTATTGTTGACAACTACCAAGAAATAAATTTTTACTTTTGTTTGTCAATAGCTCTGTTATCCTTTGAACTATAGACAAAATAAAAAAATTCCTTGGTTTGCCATTAAAAAAGTAAACATTTTCGTCTCATGTAAATTTTTTGTAAAGTTAGCGGTTTTTGAGATATTTGATATTAAAAATTATAAACGTCTGCCATTTTAAAATATTTAAAATAATGTTCTAATTGGTTGTACAGTGATAAAAGGTTATGCAAAAAATAGGTGTACAAAGTTTGAGCTCAATATCTTTTCCACTTCCAAAAATTTTAAGTATTTTGTAAAAAACACATACAGACAGACGAAAAAATAAGCACCGTAGACCCATGTTTATATTGTGAAATATGTTTGTCTGGATCCCAGGAACACATCCACAAAAGGGGTCCAGAGAGTTCGGGGACACCCTGTATAATAACTTATATAAATAAAAATGTTTTTTAAACAAATAGTTTTTTTTTTAGTCTATAGTTTTATAATCCTCATTATTGTACACATTTACCGAGATAAAAATCTCCGTCAGCATAGTTAGGTAGGCCTAGATAAGTAGGCCTTAATGTTTTTTTTTAATAGTTTGATTTTAAATTATGTATTTCTGACGTGAATCTAATTAAACAGCCTGTGTTTTTTTATGTTGGGTTACTGGTAATTTTATAAAAATAAAGCAAACATGATCAAATGGTCAAAATTTTAATTTTCAAAGAAGTGATTTGGATGTGACGATAATAGGGTCTTCTTAAGATGAATTACTTCAGCTATTTTTTGTAAGTTAACATTAATGATAGCACAGTTATCATAGATTTTAATAATACTAAAAAGGTTTTACGTTTGACGCCCTGTTTTTTATTTCTTCAAAAGTTAGACAAAATTTTAGAATTATTCCATGGTTAAATTTCAAACCTAAATTTCACAAAATAAAAAAATAACGTACGAATTTATTTAAATACCTGATCTTTAGTTTGGTACCTTTAGGATTGAAATAAGTGAGTAATATGTGTTTACAATAATAAACTTTAAAATAATAAAAATAATAATTTTGTTTTATTTTATTTGAAGTAGAAGAATTACGATACCAAGCAAAATATGAAGATGGTTTCAAAACTTTTTATTTTGAATTTAATTTATTGAAGTGATTTCTTTTAACACATTAAGCTAAAAATTTTAATTTAATTAACAATGGGATTGTAACATAATGTACAGTTTTATAGCTGACTGCGAAATGCATTTTTCTAAAATTATCTGTACTAATAATAAAGAGGAATAATGGGTTTTTATGTATAGTTTTAAAAAAATCTCAGGTTAGACCTAGACTGATGATTCATCAAATGTATTAAAATTCATTACCATAGAAACCAATTGAATGAAATAACAGATAAAACAGATGTTTGCTCCAATATTTCCATTAACAGCTGATTTAAAACTTTGAAGAAATTATTTAAATTTCTAACATTTAGGTTAGGTTTTTATTAAAGTGTAGAAATGAGGGTTGCTGGTTCTTTTAACCTTTATTAAACTGCTTTTATACAATATACGAAACAATTTAATTTGAACATTTTTAATATTGTTTACAATCTTAGCTTTGGGGTTATAATTAATCGATATATATATAAAAGCCAAATACCACTCACTCACTGACTCATCACGAAATCTCAAAAACTACCCAACGGATTGGAACGAAATTTGGTATGTAGCTTCCTCTAGGGCCGTAGGTGCTCGCTTAGAAAAGTTTTAAAAAAATTCAAAATTTTTTGTGGGGTTTGGGGGGTCAAATTTACTAAATCACAATTTCTCCACAACTACCAAACGGATTGGAACGAAATTTGGTATGTAGCTTTCTCTAGGACCGTAGGTGCTCGCTTAGAAATTTTTTGAAAAATTCGAAATTTTTGGTGGGGTTTGGGGGGGGGGTTTAAAGTTACTAAAAAAACCACCGAATGGATTGGAATGAAATTTGGTAGGTAGCTTCCTCTAGGGCCATATGTGCTCGCTTAGAAAGGTTTACCAAAAATTCGAAATTTTAGGTGGTTTGGGGGGTCAAAGTTACTAAAAAATCCCCATAAGAAATACATAGTGTATTATTTATCGCTATTTTTTGTTTAATATACATTTAACTGTGATTTATCTATCCGTGCAAAGCCGGTTTGGGCCAGCTAGTATTATTATAAAGAGGTAAAATTTGTTTGTTTGAATGTAGGGGGTAATCTCTGGAACCGATTGAAAAAATAGTTTTACTTATAAAAAGTTACACTATCCTTGAATAAAATAGGCTAGAATTAATTTTGATTTAAGGGTTAAAACAACCCCTAACACAATAAATATTGATATTTTTATACTTTCCTTAAAGCTAGAGAGCTGAAATTTTGTGCATTTATTTCATACAAGATACATAGAAAAAGTATTCTAGATTTTCATTTTTTCGCATGCTGCTAAGGGGTGAACATGTGATAACAACCCCTAAAACAATAAAAAAATATTATTATATTTTCCTTAAAATTATTAAACTAAAAAATTTTACAATTATTTCTTACAATATACATAAAAAAAGTATCATAGATTGACATGTTGTCGCGTGTTGCCAAGGGGTGAAAATGTAATAACAACCAATAAAACAATAAAATTTATTATTATATATTTTTTTTAATTATTAAACTGAAAATTTGTACATTTATTTCTTACAACAGACTTAAAAAAGTATCATAGATTGACATTTTGTCGCTTGCTGCTAAGAGGTGAAAATGTAATACAAATTTTGATTCTTATACTTTCCTTTAAGCTGTAGAATAAACCCTTAATAAATTGAGTAATTTAAAAATAAGAAACCACTGTGTTACATAATAATTAAAATAAATAAGTCATATTAGAATCAAATAGTAGGGCCTATTTATATAAAATGTCCTGTTTTCATTTGCTTCGACGCGAGTTTCTGCTTGTGTGTTTTCGGACGATGCGAGCATATGGCGAAGCACTCTATTTATTATATACAATTGCTTTTAAAATATTTCTTTTGTATAGCAATTAATTCTTCCCTAATAACATACTACAAATTATTAATGTTACAATTTTAAAAGAACACAATTCAAACAAAAATCTATTAAAAAATTTAATTTAAAATTATCATAAACGCATTTGTTATTTGAAAAAAAAAACACAGTTAATTAGATTGGAATGCTATTTCTAATCGGTATAACACAATGTAAAAATAATACATTTTCTATGAAGGTTTTTGCTTTACGATGACATGGGTTGAGATTACCGGGATTTTAACGTAAAACTTTGTGTGACAGTAAAAGAGTGTAATGCGTAAAATAAAAATAAATGTCCTGCTATCAACATTGTTCAATTAACTGTCTGTTTTACTGACTGCTTTGGTAGCCCCTAGAGAGCAATATTTCCTAAGAAAACTAAAGTAGAAGAGATGGGTTCAGCCCTTACTAACTTAGGTCATAAGAAGAATTCATTTTTATAAGTGTATTTCCAATATGATGGTCACTATTACGAAAATAAGTAAAGATATATTCGTAAATGTTTAAAATCTCTATATTAGGCAACGTACAAAAACTCCTGTTATTCACGCAAAAACTCTAGGTCACCCTACGTCGACCCAAGTTTCTCTGTCCTAATCTTATTGTCATTTCGTTAAAGATAGAGTGTACAAATTGCGGCCACGGATCTTGGTGAGCGAAGCAAAGCAGAGGGCCGAAAATTCTAGTTTAATTGACTATAGTTTGAATTGTGTAACGGAGGAAAAAATTTACTGCAGGAGATTGAGTTTCGAAGTCATCACAATCGTAATTACAATAAAGCTGATCAGATTTTTCTCATAATCTATATCGATTACCTCTTATCGATACTCGAAACAGTACTGTTATTTACTTGCCGACTTGTAGGTGACGCACTTTTTTTTTAAAGTCATTAAAAGTTCATCGAAATAACTCGAAAAGTAAGTAAGTAAGTAAGTTTTATTCATCGCTTCTTTACAAAATCAACAGTATAAAAAATATATAAACTAAACACACTACATATTCTATCAAATAAATATAAGTATACATACTTTACTGTTCAAAATATAATAGGTTCTAATTAGTTTCAAATGAGAAGCAATAAATCCCCGAGGTATATAACACCTGTAAGGGGCAACAAAACAACAAAAATATAACACAAAAGAACTAAGAATAAAAAATGAAGAAAAACAAAAAAATATTTATAATTTAGTTACTATTTAAGCGAGAAATCGCAGAGAGAAATGCAGCCGGACCAATCACAATAACAATCACAATTAAGCAGAGTCTAGAATAACTAACTCAAAAATCGGCTTCTACATTTGATTACATTGCATAAGCAATGCAATACATTTTTACAATAAAACTTAACAAAAATACCATTCTAAACAAAAACTACATACTAACTTACATACTAACCTGTCATTCATTCATACACGCTCAATATCACTCATTCATTCCTTTTATACTCTCAATAACCAACATTAAAAAAGAAATCAATGTTTTTAACTTCAATTAAATGATTCCTCAATAATCTTATATATCTAAATTTATTTCCACGTATTTTAATATTTTCCGGTAAAATATTTAAAAAACTTTGGTGCTAAATATGTATGATTTTCATAAATACTGAAAGGTTTGGTTTCGGTACATTGACATTAAATTTATTTCTTAATTCTTTACTCCTTGATGTCAAGCTACTATTATTGTTCCCACTCCTGTCAAAGAAAATTTCCAAAACCTTATAAATATATAAACTCCTCAATGGTAAAATATTCAAAGTTTGAAAAAGGGGTGATGTGTGTTCATTTTTCTGCTTGTTTGAAACAATCCGTATGAAATACTTTTGTAAAGGCTGCAGACTTCGAGGTGTGAGATAACCCTTTGCACGAAATCAAAATTACTGTTCGTACTACTACCAACGTAAATAAGAATATTTAGCCTAGTAACCAATCACAGGGAAAGATTTATTGGAGAAATAATAAAAACATTTGTTATAGACATCACTGATGTAAATATAATTAAATTATAACAATGGTTAACCGATGTATAAGAAATAGAACACAACCTTAATTGTGCATAGTCACTAACAAGCCCCCGTGAAAAATAACTTGCAGATTAATACATTATTTAAAAAATATAATATTTAAAAACAACAGAATTATTTAGGCCTACCTATGCTGACAGGGATTTTAAACTCTTTAAATGTTTACAATTATAAGGACTATAAAACTGTAGGCATATTTGTTAAACACTTAAGGTAGGGTCAATCACTTACAGTATTTGACAAAACATTTCAAAAACATTTTTCTTCTTATTTATAAACATATATAAACAGTGGTTTTAGATTTATATTTAGCTCATTTTCGAAAATAAAACACGTTATTTGTATAATCAAGACTTATAACATTGTTTTTTTTTTTTTTTCATTATGTAAGCTCCCGGATTGAAATATAATAACAAAATATGTTAAATAGGTATACATTTACCTGTATACGTCTTTTTGCAATCCTTATTATGTTGTTTTGATGTGACGACTGCAGTTTCGGGTTACCCCATCTTCTGGTCACACTAATTCGTACACCACAAAAAATATACAGTTAGGTAAAACTATTTCTCACACTAGTGAGATCGTCGTAAAACACATTCAACGAAACACGAAAACACAAAACACAAAAAACACACAACCAAATGTCAATAATTATATACATTTTGCCCGGTCGAAGGTAGGTCACCTACTGAACTTTATCTGTACTTTTTGCTTTGGATCGGGAACTAGATTTTTAGCATGTTGTGGTAGGCAAACGGAAGTCTACTTTTTTTGTCTATATTTTATTTTATTATTCTCCACTTTAATCAATGTGTCAAACAGTATGTTGGTTGGGAATGACACTTTATCGTTTAGTAAATGTTGTTTTTCATCAACTTAAATATTCAATATTAAAATATTGATTGAATTTGTAAACATAACCGCAAAGTATAATCTACGCTAGGATTTGTTTAAGTATTACAGGTTATGTGTAAAATCAGCTGTTATATAGTTATTAGTATAATTATATATGTTACTAGGGGCTCTGCCCTTGGACACTTTGCCTCCCAACCCCGCCTCGGCCTGCGGCCTCAGATGGCTGCTTCGCTTCACTCGCAGTTGAAAAATTCGCTAAAGAATCTCGTCAATCTTTGGCTCGTTTGTACATAGGTGACCGAGCATAAATCAGCTGTTTTATTTGGCAGCTGACTCAAACTCATTAAACATTATCTCCGTAAGATTAACATGGGAAATTTGAAGGATTGTGTGCCGGAGCTCCTTCTCGGGGAATAGCGGCTAAACGTATGATTGGATCTTAAAATTGGATCGTCAGTTAGAAATTTATTTTTCTCAAACTTTTGAATCTAACATTTTTTGCTGTCTGTTACCGTTTTCTTACAAAACGCGCTCAACGTGGAAAAATGTTAAACATGAATTTTTTTCGCCCAAAAAGTGCGTTCAAAATTCACAAATTTTAACTTCTGGAAATTTTTCTACAGGTTTCTCGTCGAGAGCTTTAATTCAAGTATGAGGTCGAGGGGGTACGATTACGGGACGTGCCTCATAGTGTATGTCAGTGAATGAATCAGTGAACCCGCCTAACTTTACATAAAGTAGAAAGACGTTGGGCGGAGCCTCCCTTCTCGGATGGATAGTGGCTAAAAGATGATCGGATCTTAAATCTGATGAAAAATCGATTGTTTGAAATTAAATTTTCTACAACTTTTGTATTTAAATTTGTTTGCTACCTTTTACCGGGTTTTTTTTAAACGCGCTCAAAGTGAAAAAATAAAAAAATTTCAAAAATATTTCCCACCCAAAAGGTGCTTTCAAAATTAAAAATGTAAACTTTTGGCAACTTTTCGGAAAGTTTCTCGTCGAGAGCTTTAATTCATTCATGAGGTCATGGTGAGTACGATTACGGGAAGTGCCTCATAGTTAATGTCAATGAATCAGTGAACCCGGCTAGCTTCATATAAGTAGATTATTACATAATCTGGATTTCCATTAAAATTTCTTACTTTTAGTTTATGCG
>JAGFPH010001535.1:214173-230821 GCA_018207615.1 Philaenus spumarius | reverse complement strand
TACATAATCTGGATTTCCATTAAAATTTCTTACTTTTAGTTTATGCGTGGTTTATTAATGTACTTTATTGTAGAAATAAAGTATACATTGATTGTGATTTCATTAGTTACACAGTAAATAAGTTGAAGTCACTTTGGATAACAAAAATTGTTTGTAAAAATTGTTAGTCGCCATTCTGAATATTGATTACTTATTACAAGATATCTGACTTACCGTCTTCAATATTCCTATTCTTCGCTAAACGACGGCCGTTTCGGCTATTCAGCCATTTTCAAGTATATCAGGTTTCCATCAGTGCGTACCGGGACAGCGTCGTATGTGGTCGCTCACCACGAGTTTAGCAATACGGGCGTGTAAATGTGTTTTATTTATTTATTCGTTGTGTAATCGTTGTGTTAGTTATGTGTACGTGTTTATGTATGTGACGAAGGGAAACCTGATATACTTGAAAATGGCTGAATTGCCTAAACGGCCGTCGTTTAGCGACGAATAGGAATGTTGAAGACGGTAAGTCAGATATCTTATAGTAAAAATTGTTTGTTTTTTTCAAACTATAATATTTACGTTTATATCTTAGTAAAAGTATGCAAAACATCCAAGCCGGAGACCAGGTAACCAGTCGTATCCCTTCAGCTTGGTAGCGAGCCAACCACCGTTTGCTTTACTTCCATCCTTCTACCCTCAAACCACAGATATGAAAAGCTATTCGAACCCGGTATCTTCTGATCAAGAAGATGCCGCGCTATCCACTCGCCTAAGTCTTGCCTTAAGACAAACTCATAAATAAACAGCACTTTTCTTACTCTACTGGAAACGTGCATAATCGAGCTAATACCTTCTAATACGTGTTAAAGGAGAGGGAGGACATTTTCTGAAAATGTTACTTTTACTGTATGGTTGGCCATTCTTTGTTTGTGCCAGTGCCACATGTTTTCTCTTGTTCCGGTTTCTGTTCAGTTGGTAAGAGTTCTTTGACTCAATTCTTGTTCTGCGTTCACTTTATAATTATTTTATGGTCAGGCAGTAATCATAGGATGAATCGATTAAAGCTTATGTTCACTGTTTAGTTGACTTGTTTAACCTTTATGACTAAGTTCAGGAGAGTACATTTATAATCTTTAAAACTCGTGCATTTCTTTTTCATGCACAAATGATTTAAAATAAAACATTATCTTTAATTGTTTAAACATTTATTTAACTTTTACAAACTACCGATGAATCAAACTGGTGCGTAAACGACTGCGGTAGGGTTTACAAACGCTGTGAATTAAATTCAAATTAAACCAACGATCGAGTTTGTATATTTCAAAGTGCGTTTTGTTTGGCCTTTGAAAACATCGTATAATCAATTCAGCCGCGGAAGAGTCTGAAACTGTTTATGCTTTGTTCCATTCAACGTAAAACAGTTTACTAGTGAAAACATTCCGGATAAAATGAACCTCGTAGAAAAGTTACTAGAGTGTGCAATCAAGCTCGACCAAAAGGCAAACAATTTAGAGGGTATACGTTAACATTTTATTCATTAAAATAAAATTCGTTTTATGAATTTTCAACACTGTATCGACCTTAAACCATCTGTTTAGTAAATTTGTACAATTAAGGAACATATTTCAGTATTTTTCGTTTTGTTTGATTGATAGGTTTTCTTATTCTTACATCTCTGATAATTATTACAAAGACTAATTATAATGTACTTTTTAGAAGCGCATGTTGACTAAAAATGAGGTACACAGTTTATAACACTAAATAGTTAATTATACACACAGTTACCAAGAGTGTACGATACGAGCCACCAAATTTATAGTGCCATGCTTTTAATAACGTAATAACGTATTGTGTGTGGTCTCGTTAAAGGTTGTTATTATATTTCTAGTAAGCCCCCGTGAAAAATCATAGGCAGATTAGTTAGAAACATATCAGAAATACATCATTTTTAAAAACAACAGACTTTATCAAGGCCTATTCTGACGGGGATTTTTACCTCGGTAAATGTGTACAATTATAACTGTTATAAAACTGATGGCCTATTTGTTAAAATTTTGTATTTATATACATTATTATATATCTAAATACATAAAAAAACGTTCTTTTAATTATTGCTTTTAATTTCATAATAGTAAATTAAATGATTTAGAAGTTATTAATATTATAATGAAGAAATAAATAATGGAATGTGTTTATATGTTATACGAACATGTACGAATGTTTCCGAAGTTAAACGAATGATAATCTTTTTTTTTTAAATTGTATAAAAGAATATATTTATAATAACAGTTTGTATTTTTATTCATTTTATAACCGCAAAGCAAATCTTAAAACGTATTATAGTCTGCATTAGTTATTTAACTCATATTTAAAAAAATCAACTTCACAAGACTTATATTATTGATTGAAGTTGTAAACATAACCTCAAAGTATAATCTATGCTAGGTTTTCTTTAAGTACTACTGATGATGGGTGAAATCAGCTGTTATATTATATTGTTACTCACGTTCGTACGAACACTCGCTTTTATAGGAGTTGATAGTGTTCACCTTTCTTATTCTGATTGTTATGCAGCCTATAAATTTTAGTGAAAGTGAAAGCTTTCAACTGCTGCTACTATACTTAAAGAAAATGTCTTTCACAAAGAAAAGAGACTAACCTGCCACTAGTTTCGTATACATTATTTTTAAAGTGCAATTGTTGCCAGCAGTATATTTCAAATAAACTTTTGAAACAGAAAGTATATAGTTATGTTCAGTAAATGTTATTAAAGTATAAATTATCACGTAAGTAAATGGCATAGCTACGCAAATAATCACAGTGAAGTAATAATTACATTTTTATTTTCTCACTATACTGTAGTATATAGAAAGTATAGTGATCGCAAAAAATCGATGTTGAGATTTTCGTGGAAATATCCGTTTGTGGACCCCCTGACCCTGAGTCCAAAATAGTGTTTTTTATAAAATGTCTGTCTGTATATATATATATAAATGTCTGTATGTACACAACGATGCATGTATGAGAGAGAAAACTATTCGATTGATGTCAAACAAATTTGCATCAAACATGTCAATTACCTGTATCGATGCACGGAAAATGGTTTTGAAAAAAAACCTTTTTGGCCAAAAAACCCCCAAAAAATCATTTATTATTTTTTGATTAAATTAAAAACGTCTCTAACGAGTTTGATAAAATTTGGATTATTTGTAGCCTTAATGTACCCTATCATATGCAAAAAACCGCATCTTTCAAAAAATTCTCGTTTGGCTAATAATAATAATAATAATAATAACTGATTTTGGGGTTTTTTTGACCAAAAAGGAAATTACTTTCAAATTGTTTTTAAAACCTTTTTTCGTGCATCCATACAGGTCTAATTGACATGTTTGCTGCAAATTTGTTCGAAATCGATCGAACAGTTTTCTCTCTTATACATACATCTTTGTATTTGATTTGAACATTTAACATTATTTACCATCTTAGCTTTGAGGTTATTATTAATCCTACACCTTTACACACAGTATTTTCCCCAAGTATTATATAAACCAATAAACGACGAACAACTGTGAACTTAATTACTGAATACATTACAGTAATCTAAAGGCAAAATAGTTAAGTTTACGAATCGTTTCGAAAAAAATACCGTTTACCTAATTCAAGATTTTTAGTATTGGTACAGTAAACTGCTTTTCATTCACTTCTAAACTAGCATGTATGATATTTTTACATCTACACTAACAGCTGATTTCATGCTTTAAAACATTGTTTGTATCTATAATTGTTTTAATTGTGTTCTTATTTAGCTCTAATCCTAATTCAGTTTGTTTATCTTTTTAATATTTATATTTGTTAACTAAATAATTTATTTTAATAATATCTTGTATGTTCGAAGTTTTGGTTAACCCTACACTTCTAATAAGAAGCATTACAGTTACATGCAAATTCCGCAATTACTTACAGATTTTTTTAAATTTACTTACCATGAGTTTATTTTTTTTTTAGAATAACAGTCATTACAAATATATATCTATATATAATTTTTAATAGCACCTAAAACGTGTTCTGGGGACCATTATTGGTGCTCATTTGCTACTCCCGACCTTAGGTCTTACCATAAGGGCCACTGCAATAGGTAATTTTTCCTATGGAAATTCGCTAATAATAAATATTTATTGTTTAAGGGGGTTTTTCAGCCCTTTAATCAAAATGATTTACAGCCTATGTCTCATTCCAGGTCATGATCTATATATGTGCTAAATTTCATTCAAATCCATCCAGTAGTTTTTACGTGATTGAGTACTACACACCCCCACACCCACAGACAGAAGCCATTAGATTTTTATAAAATAGTATAGATTTCCCGAACTGTAAACTTGTAATATTCGCACTTTCAACAAATCACTTGTTTGAGCTTTCGACCATGTTTTCATTGACTCGGATAAAATAAGAGAAAGGCTATCAGTGAACATTAATTATCGAAAGGGTTATTGCTCCCGCGAGACTCCCAGAGTCGTTCAGTGAGATAGGTCCCGGTAAATTGAACAGTGTCGATCGTGGTAACTTTATTTTATCCTTAGAATTATTGTCTGGTACAAATCAACCTGTCGTTCTAGTTAATTTCAAACCAATTGAGGATCCAAGTAGAAATAATTCGACCACGCATACCTTAAATTGCGAGTTGGCCTAGTTAAGAATAATACTAAGTTCGTTCAAAATAAATGACTAATATAATCAAACCCGACTACAACTCATGTATACATGGCTCGGCCTAGGAATAAGGAACTTTCATGCAAAAAATCATCAAAACCGGTCAAGGCGTTTGGCCGTAATCGTGAGACAGACACACAGACACACAGACGAAATGCAGAACGGTCGAGTTAAAACGGAGACCTCGCTTACGCTCGGTCAATTATTTATTTTGTGATAGTAGCATAGTATATTTGTTCTTTCGGAATTATAAGGTGGGCTTTATAAATTTGGCTTTAGGGTTGACTGTGGTTGTAGATAATAGTACGTAAAAACAGAATAAATTTACTGATTATATTTCCAAATAAAGACTCTTGTGATCAGTTTAAAACCGTGCAGAAACATTCAGCTAATAACAAAAAACTATTTCTAACCTAATACGTAAACTGAACTTTTCTTTTGGACGAGGTTGAATGTTTAACTTTAGACCTACATAAAAAAAATAGTAAAAATTATTGTAACTTTTCCATAAATGTAAAAAAGTTTCGTAATTTAGTTCTAAATAGAATTGTATACAAATATTTATCAATTTCAAATTTCTTATTTTGAAAACACCAGTTATATGTTCCTACTACAAGACTGCTAACAAAACTAGGCATGTTTTGAATAGTAATTTAGGAATATATCATTTGCACAAAAATTACATATTATTATAAGAAAGTGTAGAGGATAAATCCAAGAATTGAACTGTATACCTGTAAATTATCATTGTAAATTTCATAAAAGTATTTGACTTAGCTTTACTTGAATTACAAAATGAGATGAAACAAATGAAACCTCGCGGCGATAAAGGACATACAAAAAATGACCGTAGGGCACCGTGGGAATTGTTGGTACATGGGTTGAGATCACTATCACGACGTTTTACCATCGTTTGTTTTCATTATTTCTTATATTGGAATATGATATGGAACTTAAGTTAACTTATGATACATTGTTAAGTTTGAGTTATTTAAGTATGTAAATATTTAATTGTACGTTGTCCCTCTATAACGCGATATTTTTAGCTATCTTACGCATTATTAACCTAAATAAAACACAATGCCTCTAAAAGAAAATCTATAGCAGTTAAAGCTCAAGATAAGAAATACATTAAAAACGAGAACTAGAAATCCCGGAATCGCAGGAATTGTAAATAATGTTTCACTGGCTAAACCTTGTGCTTACTTCCTTACTGGCACACTATTTTTAACCTAAACTCAAAACCACATTTGTTATTTCAACGAGCTAGGTCTACTGTCCACAGAACTACTAGTTTATAATGATTTTCATTTTCTAATAGTGCATGCGTGCGCATTGATTATTTGTATTCAAGGAATTTAAGCGGTTTGCTCTCTGAAAGGTTGGGTTTTTCAATACATTGAGTACATTAAATCTCCAAGAAAGTGCCAAGTTTTAAACCTTGGTGTCCCAGTGCTCTGGAAAAAGTGCCACGAAAATGTTTATTCACCGAGCGGAGTTTATTTATTCGTTTTAGCTCGACCGTTCGGCATTTCGTCTATGTGTCTGTCTGTCTCACGATTACGACCAAACGCCTTAAACGATTGTCATGGTTTTTTGCATGAATGTTCCTTATTCCTAGGCCGAGCCATGTATGTATATGGTTTTTGCATTTTTCATTTTTAACCCCTTGAATAAAATAAAAATGGCGGCCGCACCGTTTCTCCCAGTGTAAGCTTTTTCCCAAAGCCAGTTTTTGCTTAACTGTAAGTCGAATTTAAAAACTAATAGCGTTTAGCTCGTAGAAAATTTGATGTTCTACAACATTTTTTCCTTGACCTTTTCCGTATCTCTAACGGTATGCTCACAAAATGGCCGCAAACTTCAAACTTGTTAAAAGTCGTCCAAGTTTTTTAAAATTTAACCATGTTTTATACGTTTATTCTTTAGATATCTTCATAAAACCTTATAATTTTATGGAAAGGGAGAGAGAGAGAAAGCACTACCTCCTGTCTTGCTCTTTCCTGCGCTACGTCAGTGTGGCCGCTGTGACAGTGAGTTGTGGTTAATTTTAAAGTAAGCTAAAAACCAAATTTAATTTGTTATTTCAATGAGCGAGGTCCACTGTTCACAAAACTACTAGTTTTTTCCTAAGAAACACACTCTTCATAAGGAAATTATTATTATTAATTTGGAAGATTATGTGATGTCCTATAAGTTTTGTATTTATAAGGACGATATTTCTAGCAGGTGTTCAGAGAAGGGGAATGCCAAAAACGACCTTACTTTAAATAATTCGCTCATGCAGTTGAACCACTGACGTGAGTTGAGCGAATTTCAGAAATTGAGTTTTAGGATTGTAAACAACTATTTGTGAAATTAATTAAACTACTCACGAAGGTTCTGAATATTTGCCTGCACTAAATATATTATTAGAATGTGTTTGCACCTCAACCTCCACCCCCGGGTCACGAGCTGCTTTGTTCCACTGGCTTGTTCAAAAACTTGTTGCCTCGGATTATAGACAAACTAGCTTTACGAGGTAAAAAATAAATCGTACTTTTACTAAATTTTACGTTTTGATCGATTTTGGGAGAACCAGATGGGCTATAAGATTGGGTAAAAATTTCCCAGCCGGGGATCGAACCAGGGATTCTAGCGTGGAAGTCGAGTGTGTTAACGACACACCCACCGAGAATCTTCAGGTATCTCTTGTAGAGAAAAGGTATAAAAAGACACTTTCCGGATTTTACTTCTAACGTGTGACACGGTTTCTGGACCGACACCCCATCCCGATTACAACGGGCGCAAAGAAATATAATTTCAAAAATAAAATGTGCATAATAATCTATATAAATAATTTTTATTTATTTTTTCTATTAAACCATAAACTCCAAACAAATTTATTCTTGTACGAAACATCTGAAAAATGTTTTACTAACGGTCATAAAACGTGATTCCAGTTGTTGGATTTGTTTGGCTAACGAACTCGTCCGATCGACTTAGAAAACATACTTGTATACCAAATTTGGAACAAATCGAACATAAAATATGGTCGTCACAGTGCGAACATATTTTTTTTAATTTATTTATTTATTTCCATATAACAAATTTCACAAATACAAAGTTACAACAAATATAATACTATGGAATAGTGCCCACATAGGCACGAGGCCTGTGCGTGGACACGAGTCGTGCACAACATAAAATGTAATTTATGACAATAAAAGAGAGAAAAAAAAACAAAATTTGTTTAGTGTAAAAAATAATAAATAAGATCAGCATCAGAACAACAACGTCACTTCAGTGACACCACAAAATATCCATGTAAACAAAACACTATGCGTACTCCGATGAAATTGCGGACTCACAATAGTCTCTTCCTACTTCCCGCAACCATAAAGTAATTTGCCTTTTATAAACCTTAATTTCATAATTACTAAATAATCTCAAGTTTCTTGGAATGTTACGAAAAAGGATCTGTGATGCATAGTACGAATTTGTGGTGGATACAGATTTATAAAGCCTATCTGTCCTTATACCCACTGTTTGAGAATGCCGTGTAAAATGTGAATGGTTCAAAATGGACAAAATGGAATTTGAATTCTTATGCAAAAAAGTTAAGAGAGTTTTTATAAAAAGTTGTCTGATATTAAATACGTTAAAAAGGTTAAACAGCTCTTCAGATGGGTGTCGTTTTGGTTTACGCAGCGCCATTTTCATAACTGATCTCTGAACAACATCTAAAGGGGCCAGAATGGATTTACAGGCACATCCCCAAACTATTATCCCCCCCAAAAGCAAAGATTGACAATATGCAAAGTACAACTGTCTTATTTCACAAAAATATAATATTTCATTTAAATTTTTAAAAACATAAATTAACTTTCAAATTTTTCGACTCAAATAGTCAACATGAGCAGACCAATTTAAACGTTTATCAAACAGGACACCTAAGTATTTGTAAGTGTCAACCCTATCAATGTCTCTACAGGCACAGTACTTACTTAAGCAATTCCCACACGAATGCAACTTAATGCTTTCGTAGGGACAATCACTATTGGACCTAAGGGCTATAGGAAGGAACTTTTTTTTTAGATATGTTAAGTGTTAAACAATTTTGATCAAACCACTTTTTCACTACCGACAAATCCCTTAAAACCTTCCCGTGTACTTCTTCCCAACTATTACCTTCGAATAAAATAGCCGTATCGTCCGCAAATAGGTAAAATTTCCCTTCTATATTGATTTTAGACAAATTATTTATATAAATTAAAAAAAGAATGGGTCCTAACGTCGACCCCTAAATGACGCCATATTCCACTGGCTGAGGTTCACTATTTACTCCACACACTGACACCATTTATTTGTTTCCATATATATATATATATATATATATAAAGTTTTGAATGGCAACATAAAACGTATTCTGTTGACCACGATTGGTGCTCATTTACTACTTCCGACCTTAGGTCACACCACAAAGCCGTATCCAAGAAAACTTTTCGGGGGGGGGGGGGGTCAGGACCGCTGATTTGAATTTAAACCCTTTTAAATCGTTCACTGTTAAGGACGCACATGTGATTTTGACACTGAACACTATGTGAAGTGGCCGACGCACAGTGAATTGCACGCCAACCCCATTATTTAGAGTATTTTCAATACATAATACATTGCATGCTTTGCACGCCCAACTCCCTTATTGGGGGTGCTTTCAATACACAATGCATTGCGCGCTTCGCACGCCAACCCCCATATCAGGAATATTTTCAATACGCAATACATTGCGTGCTTCGCACGCCAACCCTCGTTTTGGGAGTTGTTTCAATACAAAGTGCATTGCGTGGTTCGCACGCCAACCCCCGTATTGGGAGTGCTATCAATACACAATGCATTGCGCGCTTCACACGCCAACCCCCATTTCAGGAATATTTTCAATACGCAATGCATTGCGTGCTTCGCACGCCAACCCTCGTATTGGGAGTTTTTTCAATACAAAGTGCATTGCTTGGTTCGGACGCCAACCCCGTATTAGAAGTATTTTCAATACAAAGTGCATTGCGTGCTCCGCACGCCATCCCCCGTTTAAGTAGTATTTTCAATACACTATGCATTGCGTGCTTCACACGCCCACCCCCGTATTGGGAGAAATTTCAATGGACAGAACATTGCGTCATATGAATTAAAACCCTTTTAACACGTTCACTGCTAAGGACGCACATGTGAGCTTGACACTGAACACTATGTGAAACGACCGACGCATAGTGCATTGCACGACAACCTCATTATTTAGAGTATTTTCAATACATAATGCATTGCGTGCTTTGCACGCCAACCTTCTCATTCTGAGTATTTTCAATACACAATGCATTGTGCGCTTCGCACGCCAACCCCCGTATTAAAAGTATTTTCAATACGCAATGCATTGCGTGCTTCGCACGCCAACTCTCGTATTGGTAGTTTTTTCAATACAAAGTGCACTGCGTGGTTCGTACGCCAACCCACGTAAAAGTAGTATTTTCAATACACTATGCATTGCGTGCTTTACACGCCAACCACCGTATTGGGGGTGTTTTCAATACACAGAGCATCGCGTGTTTCGTACGCAAAGCCCCGTATTGGAGGTATTTTCAATAGACAATGCATTGCGTGTTTTGTTAAACTAAAGTATTTTTGTCGAACCTTCATAGTTTTCTTATTTATAAGATCAAGCTCACAAGAGAGTAAGGCTGTAACCTATTAATTGCTTCCAAGTGTATTGTACGTTGTAGTTAAATCAAGTAAAATCTGAATACCAGTATGCATGCAATGCACAATGATGTAAAATATGATGCTGGGTCCTCGGTTGTGTTGTCCTATTTTGTAATTTAATGTGCACTCTTTAAACCTAGTATTAATTTTTACTGCTAAATTTCGGGCTTTCTGTTGTAGGGGGGTTTAACCCCCTACCCCTGGCTACGGCCTTGTCTCACCATAAGAGTCACTGCAAGAGCTCATTTTTCCCATATACATTCTCTAAAAATCTATAAATATCATACACAGCATGTTACATATCCACAAAACTCACCCTCTCTGCGTTTTTAGAACGCACATAATTTAGATTGATCTTTTCGGAAATTTTATGTTCTAAAGTTTGTGATATGATGCTTCCTAAAAATAAACAGTAAGAGAAAACCAACTGTGAATTATCGTTGCAAATCGTGTAAGATCGCGGCTAGAGCACAAAGGCACCAAGGTTAAGATTTGGATTAATATAGACGTTCGATATACACATACATGAAAATCAGAAGATCCTAAACTTCTGTTTGGAACGCCTACTTTCATTACTTCGACTACTGGTTTAACCAGATATCTAGTCATATCCCGTCAGCTTGGAAGAGAGCCAACCACCGTTTGCTTTACTTCCGCCCTCCTACCCTCAAACCACAGATATGATTAGATATCTGGTCTCCCTAGCCTAGATTCGAACTCGGCATCTTGTGATCAGAAAGACGCTTCGTTACCACTAGACTACGGCTTCATGAAAGAAAAATGACAAATTAACAAAACTTCAGTTACTTTACTATCGGTATAAATATTCCGTGTAAAGTAAAAGATAGTTTGTCAGCACCATCTAGGAGCGGTTATAGGAAGTTTGCTTGGTTGCTCTTAAGTGTTAATCTGTCTAATTTGTATGTGTGAGAGGTTTATAATAATAACTTAGATCAGTTCTTATTAAGTTAAGTAATCAATTTAAAGCAATATGCTAAACTTTTAATACAAAATACTACAAATGAAAGACTAGAACATGTTTTAAAAAATTGGGGAAATCACACCATATAAATTGTCAATTGAAAGCAAGCACTAGCCAAGCAAGTCCTGCTTTCTGGTGGCATTTGTTGAAACTAGGTGTAGACCTGATGTTTTACGGACCTGCAATGGTACTCTAAAGTACCTCCATGGCTCAACTTGTAGATAAAGCCACTGTTACCTTTTATAAAGGCAGTTAAATTGGGTGGTACTTAAAAGTCCCGTCAGGCGACAAAGGGTTAATATATTTGTGACTAGAATACAAAATTAAAACGAACGACTTCACTTAAATGTTTTTTATGTTTTAGTGAATATTTTGTAAAACAGGAATTCCATCTACACAATAGGTTTGCGTGTTGAAACTGATAACGGTTAGTGCAGTGGTGATTTACAACTCCTTGTTTTTATAATTAGCAGCATTTATTCTTCTGGGAGACTTGACGCCGAACCTTATCCACCTCATGATCCTCGCTTCACTTCTGAGTACGAATTTGTTGAATTTGCAAGTTATATATGAATTCCATGTAAATGTATGTTTGATTACATTTTGTGATAGTCTTTTGTTTGTAAATCGTGCGTTAATACCGTAACGTATGGAGATTCTATTATCGTTTTTCCTGGAATTAGTAAACAAAAGTTTTCGGAACAATGTTTCTTAACGCGGGTTGCGGTAGGAGTTAACAAATAGAAAATGTAACGCGTAACGAAAAAAGTGTTCTTAATTGGTTGCTATGGCAATGACAAATTTAAAATACGAGTAACGAAAAGAGCGTTACAAAATTGGTTGCTATGCCAATGAATGTAAATACATTCAAGAAATGTGTGTTTTGCTTCATCAATTTAAATTAAGAGACGATCGGTTCCGGCGTAATTCAGATATTATCGTCAAGCGCTGAAATACATTCGATAAACATGAAATGTTCGTTCATCAGTCTAGGCCTAACCTATAGATTTATTGTATGTATGTTCAATTTATTTGACCTGCCTTAACGGCAACATACATACAATAATTTTAGGTTAGGCCTAGAAAGTAATTTTAAGTCTAGGCCTAACCTAAAATTATTGTATGTGTGTTGCCGTTAAGACAGGCCTGGACTGATGAACGAGCATATTACATTTATTGAATGTATTTACAATGAATAAACGTTTAACTGTGTTTACCATCTTAGCTTTGAACGAACATTTTATGTTTATTGAATGTGTTTACAATGAATGACCTTGTAGCTTAGTTACCATCTTTGCTTTGATGTTATAATGAATGCTACACCTATATTATAATAACATTAAACGTATGGAAACAGTAAATATTTGTATAAAAAACAAACTAATAATAAAAGGCAATTGTGAAAGATTAAAATTATGTGTCTATGTCGCCGTTAAGGCTGGTAAAAGAATTGAAGAAAAGGCGTGATGAACTTCGTTCCTAACGGGGGTCCCACGACAGCACACGTTTGCTTTTTTAGCTTAAGTTTAGATTTGTTTAATTTAAATTGCACTCGGTCTATAAGAGTTGTTACTGATAAAGAAAGTCGTTAGTTTTACTAAGGTTACGTTCAGAAAGACTAATAACTATTTAAAAGAATCAGAAGAACTCTTAAATTAAAGTTGGTTTGAATCAAACGTTTGAACGATAAATTTACTGTTTGTAAGTTTTAGCGATTATGTTGTAAAATATGAAATGTATTTACCTATTATATAGGCTTGCGTGCTGTAACTGGAGTAAGTGCTACGGTGATTTACTACTCTTAGTTTATATAATTAGCGGCATTTATTCTTACAGGGTACTCGACGTTGAACTTTATACGCCTAGTGTAAAATTAGCAGTAAAAATTAATACTAGGTTTAAAAAGTGCAAGTTAAACTAATTATAAAATAGAAAACACAACAGGGGATCCAGCAACATATGTTACATCATTGTGCATTGCATGCATACTGATATTTAGATTTACTTGCTTAAACTACAACGTACAATACACTTGGATGCAGTAGGTTACAGCCTTACTCTCTTGTGAGCATGATCTGATCTATTAAATAAGAAAACTATGAAGGGTAAACAAAAATACTTTACTCTAACAAAACAAAATCATTCATCATCCTTACTTCCCATAATATTTTACGTGGGTAACTATATCAAAATTTTAAAAGGAAGTATGGAAAGCAGTGTTAAAACGTTCACTGCTACACACATTTCGTAATTTCTTTGCTAGGAGCTGAGCTTTTATTTTTTATAGCCTAAATAAGTAGAAATTACTTTATTTTTTATTTTTGAACCTTTCTAAGTAATACCTACTAAAATTTTAAAGCGGACGCACATGTGTGTCCATAGCATATAGGCCAAAAATTGGAGTGCGAAGCACGGAATGAATTGTGTTTTGAAAATACTCCCAATTCGAGGGTTGGCGTTCGAAGCACGCAATGCACTGAGCATTCAAAATATTTCCACTACGAGGGTTGGCGTGCGAAGCACGCAAGCACTTTGAATTAAAAACACTGCTAATAAGGGGAGTTGGCGATGCATTGTGTATTAAAAATACTCCCGATAAGGGGGATGTGTCATAGTGTTCAGTTTCAAGCTCACATGTGCGTCCTTAGCAGTTAGCAGTGAACGTGTTAAAAGGGTTTAAATTCAAATCCCCGGTCCTAGTTCTGAACTGAACCCCCCCCCCCCCTCGAAAAATTTTCCTGGGTAGGATTGATGTGTTTACTTTGTTTGGTGACTAAATTTACGATTGTTTACAGTTTCAGGAAGCCTTGTGCTTTTCAAATCTTGTGTAAAAACCGTCAAGTGTTCAGTGTTCTCGTAACGTTTTAGCTGGAAATAAAACACAATTGTTGTTTGTTTAAACACAAGTCAAACGCCGTTAATAAGTGACTTTACTGATCGAGAGAGGATCTTAACTGTACTTAGGTCAAGTTCAGAGATACTCAAAACAATGAGAGAATCTCTGAAATTGCAGTTTGTGGAAATCAAATAATATTTGATCGTGATAATTGTTAAATTTATCTAAACCGTTGTCCTCAGAATTGCGAAAATACAGGGTGAGGGAAAAGTTTGAGAATGGCCTAATATTTCGTATATAAGGAAAATTGGAAGGTATAGATGTGAATTATGAGAACCGCACATCCATATCTCAAAACCGTTTTGAAGGTATTTGCATTTATTTACATTGAATCTTATCAATTAATGTAAAAATGAAATAAAGTACATTGAACGTATTACCTATTAAATTTGAATGTTGAATAAAATTAAACACTATCAAACAATCAAACCATAAGGTATTAATTTTAGTGTACACCAATTTTAACGATGGTGAACAATAATAATAATAATAATGTTATGATAATTAAATTAATCATATTTAAATGGTATGATTCGATGTAAATAAATGAAATTATCTTCAGAACGCATTGAGATATGGATGTGCGGTTTTCATCATTGATTTTATCTTAAAATTATGCATTGAAATGATGTATCACACGACCATTTTAATATAAAAAAAGTTATATTCAAAATAATCCATCCAAGAAAGCGGATACAATTTTTTACATTTTAATAAAATAATATTATTATATAGGTTCCTCAATCACATCCACCTTCAAATTTTCCTTATATACGGAAATATAAATAAAATAATACCAGGACTTATGTTGGACACTAAATCATTTATATAAATTGAAAATAAAAATAGTCCCAAAATTGATCCTTGTGGTCAATCCTTGATCCTTCATCAATTTAATGAATGTCCAGGGAGAGATGTATTTCTTATAATTTTTATACACCACAGTTCTTTGTTTTCGTCCAGAAAAGTAAGATTTTGCCCATGCTATTGCATTATTTGAAAAGTTATAATATTTTAATTTGTCTATTTAAATATTGTGTACAACACAATCGAAGACCTTTGATAGGTCGCAAAAAATACCAACAGTACTCCCCGACTCCTCCATACCTTCCACAATCTCTTTTACCAAGCTACAAGCAGCTGGGATTGTGCTACAGCAATTTAATCCCAAGCTGTGGGTTGCCCAAACTGTTCTCTAATAAGTATATCAAAATGTATAAAGAAGAACATAATTTGATAGTACATAACTCTTTGATAAAAATCTTTGAAACCGATGGCAAAAATCAGTCGATAATTATCTGGATTCCTCTTGTCCCCACTTTTAAATAATGGATTAACTTATGTATATTTAAGTTGATATGGGAAGACACCATATTTCTAAATACTTTAGAATCTTTAGAAGAGACTGAATATAAATCGGCAGTGCCGTTGCACATTATGTATACTACGTATGAAATAGTAGCTTATCCTTTCCACATTTTCTGACAAGCGCGTGGTGTGGACACTTTATACAAACGTTTCCTGTGTCAAGCAGTGTTTCTAATATTTCTTGTTTCCGCGACTAGAAACAGACATGTTAATTCTGGGTTGTATTTGTTTGTTGTATGAGAATTATTACACCAATTCCTATTAAAGCGAATGTACATACGCGAGTAATATATAATATAACAGTTGATTTAACCCCGCATCTATAATACTTACAAACACAGTGTAGATTATAGTATGGGTTATGTTTGGAGATACGTTTACAACTTCAATCGTTATAAGTAAATTTTTTTTAAACATGAGTTATATAGAACTAATTTATGCTATAATGTACGTTACAATATTTGCTTTGAGGTTATAAACTGTATATAAATACAAATTATTTGTTTATACAAATATAAAGAACAGATAAATATTCGTAAATCTTCGTATACCATATAAACATATTCGATTATTAATTTCTTCACTATAATAAATTTCTTTTATAATAATTAATTTCTTCACAACTTCTAAATCAATGGATCCATCATTATGAAATAAAACGCAATTAAAAGATAGTTTTTGTATCTTTCTTTAAATGTATAATAACGTAGGCTATGTAAATAAAAATATTTAGCAAATAGGCGTACAGTTTTATAATCCTTATTATTGTACACAATTAATTACCGAGTTAAAAATCCCCGTCAAAATAGTTAGGTAGTCCTAGATAAGTATTCCTGCTGTTTTTAAATAGTTAGTTTTTTACTTTCTCCACCCTATACGTAGTATATGGAGAAAGTATTGTTTTCGTAAAAATTTTCGAATTTGAATTTCCAGTTGAATTATCTGTTTTGGTGCTCCCAGAACCCCAAAAAATTGTT
>JAGFPH010001535.1:181893-204173 GCA_018207615.1 Philaenus spumarius | reverse complement strand
TTCAAGATTTATTATATCAAGTATATCTTAATTAAAAAAGAAAGTGGCGTGGGAAAATTTGTTTTTTCCACTTACGCCATTTCCCCACACCCCTGGCCAATCGCGCCAGAGCGAGGACAAGTGCAGATCGAGGATTCACGCCGATATCTAAACTGCGCTTTGTTAAATTTATCTGATCAATAATAAAACTATTTTCTGTGAACATATTTTATGTTTTACGATTATAGTCAGTTGATCAAGAAAATTAATTTTAATCTGAGACGATACTCACACTGGTGCATCTTACCAAAACAATTGTTACAACGTCAGTAGTGCCGGCAAAACTGTTCGTTGTATTGTTCTCACTCAAAAGAACCTAATAAAGAAGCGATTTGATTTGTTCGTCTGATTCATTGAGTCATCATTCTCACAACTCATTCGTTCACCGTATGAGTCGATTCATTTTCTAAGCCAATCGTTCATATTGACTCATCACTAAAAGTGACTACTGACTCTGTCTGCAGTCCCGCAACACGCGTGCCTCTACAGTACTGTTTGCCCAGTTCTCATTCCATGTATAGGATTTTAGGATTACTGGTTGTTTTATCAATCTGTACGAGAAACTCATTGAGTATCTCTACTTATATATAAAGCTAGACACTAACACTGATTCATTGACATTAATTATTAGGCACTTCCCGTAATCGGATACCCCTCAACCTTATACTTGAATTAAAGCTCTCGACGAGAAACTTTTGGAAAAATTGCTAGAAGTTAACATTTTTTAATTTTGCAAGCACCTTTTGAGTGGGGAAGATTTTTTCGATTTTTTCAACTTCTTAATTTTCCCACTTTGAGCGCATTTAGTAAGAAAGGGGTAAGAGATATCAAAAAATGTTAAATACAAAAGTTGTAGAAAATTTAATTTTAAAGGAGAGATTTTCCGTCAGATTCAAGATCCAATCATTCATTTAGTCACTATTCATCCGAGAAGGGAGGCTCCACCCAAAGTCCTTAAAGCTAGACGATTTCACCGATTCACTGACATTAATTATTAGGCACTTCCAGTAATCGTACCCCCCTCGACCTCATACTTGAATTAAAGCTCTCGACGAGAAACCTTTGGGATAATTGCCAGAATTTAAAATTTTTTAATTTTGGAAGCACCTTTTGGGTGGGAAAATTTTTTTCGATTTTTAACTTCTTCAATTTCTCACTTTGAGCGCATTTAGTAAGAAAACGGTAAGATATAGCAAAAAATGTTTAATACAAAAGTTGTAGAAAATTAAATTTCAAAGAAGAGATTTTCCGTCAGATTCAAGATCCAATCATCCCTTTAGCCGCTATTATCCTAAGAAAGAGCTCCGCCAAACAATCCTTCACATTTCCCATGTTAATCTTATGGAGATAATGTTTAATGAGTTTGAGTCAGCTGCCAAATAAAACAGCTGATTTGTGCTCGGTCACCTATGTACAAACGAGCCAAAGATTAACAAGATTCTTTAGCGAATTTTCCAACTGCGAGCGAAGCGTCCAGGGGCAGAGCCCCTAGTTTGATATAAATGGGAAAATGATTTAATTATCACAGCGTCGCGTGCCAGGAAACTCTTGAACCTAAAGTAACTAATTTCACGCTTATTTCTCGCCTTGCTCGGTTAAAATCCAATATTTCATGTTGGTTGGAAATGTTCTATTATAATGTTATGTACACGCTCTTGGCAACTAATTACGAGAATAAAAGCCGTTTTCGAAATATTTTCACTTTATTTTGTTGACGTTTTTAACGTAATTTATGAAAAGATACAGTTCGAACTTTAAATATGTCTTGATAAAGTGAAGATGAGCAGTCAAGGATATAATTTTACAATTTGTTGTAACTGAGATTAACTAACCTTTTTTTAATTGTATTTGTAAATATGTTTCATATTTTATGCTAACAAAATTTAATTTAAAAAAAATTACAATACGTTTTGTTAGAATCCACATCTATACTAATATTATAAAGTGGTAACATTTGTTTGTTTGTATTTATGTAGGTTTGTAACCTCTGGAACTACTGAACCGATTGAAAAATAGTTTTACTAATAAAAATCTACATCTATCCCTGAGGAACTTAGGCTATAATGGGTTTTGATCAAAACATTTGTAAATTTAGTTGGAAAAAATCTTAGGTTAGGCATAGACTAATGAGTCAGCACATGTATTTACATTTATTACCATAGCAACCAATTGAATAAAATAACAGGTAAAACAGCTGTTTGCTCTAATATTTCCATTAAAAGCTGATTTAAAACTTTGAAGCAATTATTTGTATGTCTAACTTTTGGGTTATGTTTTTATTAAAGTGTAGACTTGAGCCTTGCTGGTTCTTTCAACCTTTATTATAACTGCTGTTATAAAATATACGAAATAATTTGATTTGAACATATAAAATTATTTACCATCTTAGCTTTGGGGTTATTATTAATCCCACACCTTTATTATAAAGAAAACATAACATGATTATGTGTATAGAAGGTTCCAACGGGATCGGCGTGAGGGACACGCAGAGGTTTCCCCTAGAACGTTATATAGTTTGAACAAATGAGTGAAAACTGTACACTAACCGCCTATGTATTACATGTAACTCTTAAGTGAACAGAAACTCATATGTTTCTGAAATGTACAAATCATTTTAGAGAAAACTTGTAACATCTCTAAACTGTCATGCAGGCAAACATTTGTATTTTTAACTTTTAGGTTAGGTTTGTTTACATGTTTTATTACGACTTGCCGGTTACTTTTAAATGTTATTATAACTTCTTATAATTAAAATATTAACAACTAGGGGAGTCAACTAAGACACAAATGTGAAAAACTATATCTTTCCACTTAAAATACATATTTCAGCTTATCGAAAATATTCAGTGTTTGTCAGCAATTTACACTAATACTTCCAAACCTTTATTTATTATATTTATAATTACTTGTCTTTAACCCACTATGGTTGACTAGGTCCTTGGTTAAAGATATGTATTCCGGTGTATGCGTATCACATAACTTGCGCCGTGTCATTAAAATTTATTAACTATCAGAGAGGTCTATCAAGCTTTTATTCACAGTTACCTCCCAGTTCTTTCGTTTTATAAGATGTAGTAGGCCTACGAAAATGTTATATAGAGGTGCTTTAAACCAAAACGAAGAGAAATTTTAACTTATTCAACATAACATGGAAAGGTCAAATTCTAGAACCTCCGCTAAACTATTGACTCATGGTTATGTTTTCCTCCCTGCTTGTGTGCTATGAGTCATCTGTCGTTGCACTGGCCTGATTTGATCCAAACACAACCTTATTCTTAATCCAAATGCTAGATAAACTTGTGCTTTTACTTAATTTAGTTTAGTTACAAGTATATTTTTAATATGTATTTTGTATAATTACTAGTAAATCCCCGTGAAAAATCACAGGCGGATTAATTAGATACACATCAGAAATACATCAGAAATACAAAATACTATTTAAACAACATACTATCTAGGCCTACCTAACTATGCAGCAGGGGATTTTTAACTCGGTAAATGTGTACAATTATAAGGACTATAAAACTGTAGGAATATCTGTTAAGATTTTGTGTTTGATTTTGTATATTATTATTATATATATGTAAAGAAAGATACAAATATTATCTTTTAATTGCCTTTTATTTCATATTGATAGATCAAATGATGTAGAAGTTATTAATATTTTAGGCTATATTATTGATTGAAGTTGTAAACATAACCCCAAAGTGTAATCTACGCTAGGTTTTTTTTGCTTATTACAGATGATGGGTGAAATCAACTGTTATATTAAAAAGTTATATTATTTCTTCTTTAAATGTTACTCCATGTACGTTCTACGTACATTCGCTTTTGTAGCAGGTTAAATGGATTTATTACGTACTTCAGTATCATTCATCTTAAAAATTATAATATGGACTATATTTGTAAGAAAATTAATAGGTGATTTAAAATAACCCACTTACAATATATTTGTAAAAATTATTATTATATATAATTACATTTTATTACATTATTATGTCACTTGAATAAAAATTGTTTAAATCTGATTTATTATATAAATTTAAATATTGATACAGTCCTACTTTTCAATAACGAGGTATATAACAAAATGTGTTTAACAAATTACTTTTAGTGGATATTTCCCTTTTTTTAAAGAAATAGTTAATTTTTTGTATTAGTTGCTTGATTTTAAACTATAAATTAAATCGTTTATCTAATTTTCATGTTAACATTTATTTTATAATTAGGGCTAAGTCATACCAGTTCTTTTAATCTATTTTAAAACTCCTATAGTATCATACACTTTATAATTTGATTTGAACATTTAAAGTTGTTTACTTTCTAAAGGTAGGCTATAACACTAAGCCTACATTTTGATTATGAAGAAACTATACAATATGTTTGTTTATTCAATAAGGCTTGCGTAGTTTGTAGTTACATATTATAATCTAAAGTTTCTAGTTTTAGAATTATGACATTGATTTCCAATTATTGAAGTACACAAAATTCATACTCGTAAATTTATTAGATATTCGACCCGTAGGCGTTGCCCGTGGTGGCTGGTATTTTCAGTCTTTTTAACGTAATTGTTTTCTTCAGTGGTTTTGTGTTCAGTCAGTCAGTGGTTTTGGCTTTTATATATGTAGATATTAATAATAGAAGCACTATTGTCATAATAATGAAAGATCTGACATTCTGAAAGCTACATACCAAATTTCATTTCAATCCGTTCGGTAGTTTTTGAGAAATCGTGATGAGTGAGTCAGTGGTATTTCGCTTTTATATATATAGATTCATCAAAGTGTATGTATTTCTTTGGAAATTAATGACTGTATTTATTCGGAAAGAGTAAATTTTAATTACCTATTTAAAAGATTCTCAATGAATTTAACACAAGATATATTGGGAAGTTATTTTCTAAAGGGTAGAACTTTGGTTTGATATTTTCAAAAAAGCCGCTATTTTAAAATAGAAAATTGGGTATAATCGTTTATTTTTCTTTAGATAGATTATTGTTAGATGTAACCTAATGACAAGTTTGAAATCAGTCAAATATTTCTCTAGGTATGAATTATTTTGGAAAAAGAAGTACCGGCTTGGCAGTAAAGGGAGCATTTTTGGACCTATGTGTTTATTGGGATTTTTCATCTTATTTTGATGAGGGGAATCACTCCCTGAATTATTAGGACCCTTTTTTTGAACACCTTGTAAAAGCAATTTTTAATGACACCCCAAAACTCGTTCTGGGGACCATCATTGGTGCTCATTTACTATACCAGAATTTAGGTTTCACCACAAGAGTCACTGCAATTTTATAGTTTTTACAAGTTTTTCCACAAAACAATTTATAATTATCACCTAAGTGGCCCCGACTACAAATTAAACAAATTAGTCAACGTTATCAAATCAGCTATGAATCCGTGGGGAAATTTATTTTGGGAGACGATAATTCATTTCAGCCGTAATTCAATCCATACATGGCTCGATATGGCCGCGACGTACATCTGAAAAGGATGTAATGAAATGAAACCCTACTATTCAATCATCGAAATTGAAATTCCGTAGGTCAGTTTTTATTACGTATTAGAGTTTGTTCCAACACAACTTCATACGAAAAGGAAGGCTTGCAAAATATTTTAAGGGTTAAGGAATGAACTACCATTTATGTTTATAGCTGAGTATTTTGTAACTGTATATATATAAATGTGGTGTTTAATTTTATGTTTAAATAACTCACCACTTTACTTTCTCCCCCCTATACGTAGTATATGGAGAAAGTATTGTTTTCGTCGACATTTTCGAATTTTAATTTTTAGTGAAAGTATCTGTGTTGATGATCCCTGATCCCAAAAAAGTTTTTTTCGTGTGATGTCTGTCCGTGTGATGTGCACATAGCCGGAGACCATACCGACGGTCCGATTTTGATGAACTTTGGTATGTAGGTGTAGTTTTGGAATATTTCCAGGTATTTTTTTTCATTTTTTTAAATTTTGAATTTTTAAGGGGTTTTACCCCCTAAAAATGGCAAAAAACGAGAAAAATCTAAATTTCTCAAAACTGCTCTAACGATTTGTTATTTGATAAAATTTGTTTTATTTGTAGCCCCAAGTGTATCCTACTACATGCAAAAAACCGCATCTATCTAAAAATTCTCGTTTAGGTAATAACAATAATAATAACTTATTTTTGGGGGTTTTTGGCCAAAAAAGGGCTTGTTTTTCAAAACATTTCTAAACCTTTTTTCGTGCTTCTATACAGGCCTAATTGAAATTTTTGTTGCAAGTTTGTTCGAAGTCAATTGAATAGTTTTAATAATGGTAATAATAATAATCATATTATAATATAATATGGATTTGTGTTACATGCATCTAGTATTTTCCATGGTATGTCCTACTTTTGCAATCCCAAATAACTACCTCCTTTGCTACTATTGGTAAAAGGGAGAAAGTACGTGGCATTTATCTGGCAACGTTTATTTTTGGTTGTTTTTCATATAGGTTGCAATTGACAGCCGTTTTCTACAGAATAAAACTTCAACACAGAAAGTAACAACTAATACGGTTTCTACTCAAACACGTTTCAACCACAATGTCGTCATCTTCAGCGATGCGCGAGCGACAACAATCAAACAGTATCTGTGTATGAAAACTTGAGTTCTTGAACGATTACCGGAAGATCATTTATACAATTTAAAATTAAATAACAAAATAATCTCGGGACTCTTTGCTTTTAGATGGAGTTTTTAGTGGTGATTAGGCCTACTAATACTTTTAAGTTATAGAAAGTATAAATCATACACGTTTTTTACTACTGTAATTTCACCATCTAATGGAATATTGTTGAATTCAAATTTTACTGGCAATAGCTTGGAGCCATATTACTTATTTATTAAATGAATCAATTTATATGTCAAATGAAAGCGTGGTTTTCCTGTGCGTTCCGCTAAAACTCCACCCCCACCCCCCGGAGCCCCATGGGGTTATATGGTCCATGAAGAAGGTTACAGTTTTGAACTGCAGAGGTGATAGGGATGTGAAAAGACAGCATCGCACCAATAGACTTTTGATGGGAAGCAGCTTTTTAAGTTTTTGAAAAAGCTGGAAATCGAGTACCGAAGTGGTCGAGACTGACCAAAATATTCTAGAAGCTTCCAAAATGTAGTGGAATGTTCCAGTCGGTTCTAGAATATCGAAGGAACTTCCTCTACAATGTTCAAGAATGTTCTAAAAACCGGAGATCTATGAAGCTAGATAACTTGAGATGTCACTATGTAATAAAATAATGTAAGCGTATTGTAAAATATCGTTTATATGTAGAAATAAATTATAAGTTAAATATATTTCAAACATGTACTACGCGTAGAAATATTAGATTGTTCGTTGTTTTTAGCAGAAAAATCTCTCTAAAGTAACCCAAAGTAAATCTTATTTTTGTAATATCATTTTAGGTTATAACTTGTTAGCAAATTTCCATAGGAAAAATAAGCTACTGCAGTGGCCCTTATGGTAAGACCCAAAGGTGGGAGTAGAAAATGAGCACCGATCTTGGTCCCCAGAACGCGTTTTTTGTTGTCTTTCAATAACATATATATATATATATATATATATATATGTTGCAACGGCCAGAGTTGTAACGACGCTGAGGGCGTTCTTTTGTTTTCCTTTGGCCCCACGTTGCGACACCAACTCTGCAACGACAGACCTTTTAACGACGTTCGGGAGCCAACTCTGCAACGTCGAGTCTTCCCCGACGCTAACTCTGCAACGGCAGACTTGTGCTAGCGTTTTTGTCTGTCTGTAGGATTTCCCTACTTTGTCACAGAATAAAGAGATTATATCACCTACTGGAAGTATAAGGCAAATTAATTTTAATAGCCTAGGTGATATAACTCTGGTTAAGATAACTATGTCTATAGTCACCTTAAATAAAAATATTTTATTAAATTCCTTCCAGTTATTCAAGTTACTATTAAATTTAAATCTGCTCAGCTCAGTAATTAATTTTATATTTATTTGACAATCTCTGAGGAGTGAGAACAGTGGAACTTTACCTAGAATAATTAAATTATTTGTGCTTTGTGAAATTTCGTTGGAACTGCCAACTTTGCGGTTTAGCCCTTCGATATTGATCATACACTGAAGACAACTTATCATATAGGATACTTAGATAATAGGAATTTCTTGAACAAGGTAAATTATTTATATTAATTTAAATCAAAAGAAAATTTATTCAATAAAAAACTCAAAATTCTTTGTGGTTCTTTCCACTACAAAAACATAAATTTTAATCTAAATTTACTATTTACATAAATTTTATCTCTTTTATGTAGAACCATTTATTATTTATTTATACTTAATTACTCCTTCCTTTGTATATTTATTATTTAATTATTTATTTATGAAAATGATTTTAAATATTTAATTTACAAGACTTATAAGTTTATAATTTGAAAAACCTAACTTTTTATCTCAACCCAGTATCAATAATTATTTAAATTTAACTCAGGCAATATTTTAATAGGGGATATCGTAACTTTTCTGACAGCTTTTATTACTGCGACCCTGGACTCTGAACACCTTTCCCAGGAACGTTGATGGTAATACAGCTTCCCTGAAGTCCGGTTATCGTTGGTGCGGTTGAACGTCTCCCGTGGTCTCAGCTTTTGCCTGGTTAGAAATTCCCTGAAGTCTTCTAGCGCCTTCCCTGATTTGGTTTTCGCTTCTTATTCCAGTAGTACTTCAAAGTCCATGTGATGTTCCAGTTATTGCCATTACATCAGTCCGGTGATTATCGTAGACTACGTCATTTATAATTGTTTAGACGCTTCTGCTATATACTTGATTATAGCGTAATTCACTTAAACTGTTCAATTATTTTTTCACTGTCTGTAATGATAACTGATTCTACACTGTTTTTGTTCATTTATTTAATTTGAATTTACGTTTGAGAGATTTTTATGAAAACTGTTCATTGAAATATTATATTGCATAATATTATAATTAATTAAAATGTTCACTGTTTGATTTGCACATTTAGTACGACTGTCTTTATAAAACACTGCTTCTAAATACAAGTACGTTACTTTAACCTTGCAGATTCTTCTAACACATATCTTACTAGTAACAAGTCCTCCCAGCGTTTTCAAGAATAAACTTAATGAAGAATAGACTAATGATGAATAGATCTAATGATGAATAGAGCTATTGTTGAATAGAGCTAATCTTGAATAGCTGCTGTATCTAATGAACGAAAGGTACTGTTGAATAGATGCGCGTCTCCCGCTGTACTTTGCTTATATCGACTGTTTTGCCGCCTTCCGAGTACCAACTATCTCCCAGCTTCTTCCTTGCCTTTTTCGACATCTCGCCATGCGATTTGTATTACTTTCTTTAGTTTTTGGGTTGGTGTTACCCCCACTAACTTCTTCGTTAGACATTGCCACCAGCTATCAGCCTTCCCCACCACAGACATTCTCTCCTATTGTCTTACGTATTTTCCTTGTAGTTTTCCTGGAACTGCATTTATGGAATTGCGGTTTTCGTAATCGTATTCCTGGTACATTTTCCTTTCTTCTCAAACTTGAGTGATGGTCCTACGACGTTTGGTTCGCTTATGGCGCTGCATCACGTTTTCCGCGGTTTTTCCTCGCGAAAACTTTTCTGGTTTTGAAGGAAAATCTTTTTTCTTTTTTCTTCTCTGTTGGTTATCGTTTTATAGTTTACTAGCCAAAATTTCTATTCTGTCCGAAGATTTTTCTTCTGCTTTTGGGACTTGTACAATTGCCAAATTTAACATTTACTTTTGGATTTGAATTTTTACTTTAAAATTTATACTTTAGATTGAGATTTACAATTTTATATCCCTATTGCTTTCTTAACACTATGTTACTAATTTTACCACTTTTTTCATTTTATTTTTAGCAAAACATAGGTGTGAACCTTTTCACCTATTATTTTAATTAATTAACAATTTACACAAATTTTTATCTTATAAAACTATTACTCCTTTAAAACTTGTTTACTTTTTCATTCTCACTTTTTCATTTTTTCAGGTGCTTTTTCACCTTCAAACTTTAACAATTATATCTAACTTTTAAAATACCCAAAATTTCTTAATTTGTTATTTAACATTTGTTATTCAATTTGTCTTACTCTTTTCAAAAATATCTTATTCATTTAATTTTGATGAAATTTGAGAATTTTCTTTAACTTTAACCCTTTATAACTTTACCATTTTTTAATTTACAAAATTGTGACTTCCATGAACAATGTCTCCACCTCCCGTGTTTCACATTTACCCATTAAATTCATCAATTTTATACTTTTATTTAACACCTTATTCCCGTATAAAATAACAAATTTTTCTAAGTCTTTTAAGCAACTTGAAACAAGTTCCAGGACAAAAGTCCATCTCTGTTGACTCAGTACAGTTGGCCGGGACTTGTCGTATTCTAATCTAGTTAAGTATAGGGTGTACCTCAACTTCTGCTATGAAATCTTGATTTTTGCAGTTTTTCAACAAAACTCAATTTTTCACGCATTGCATAAGGTTTATCCGTTGCAATGTATATATGTGTTCGCACTCTAGCGGTCGTATTTTAAGTCCGATTTAGTTCAAATTTGGTACACATGTTGGTTGTCTACGTCGCTCGGACCAGTTCGTTAGCCAAAAAATTCCAGCAAACGCAAGTACGTTTTTTGAACTGAAGTAACAATTCTTTAAGATTTTGTCCTACGAGAATGAATTTTGTTTTGAGTTTTTTCTACAAATATAAATGTAGGATGTTATTCTGCACATTTTGTTTTTTTACGCGACCTTATAGCTCGCTTGGTTCCTCCGAAATCGATCAAAACGTAAAATACCATAGAAGTACCCAGTTCAAAGATATATGGTGGATTCTACCGTGGGGCTGGCGTGCGAAGCACGCAATGCTTTGTGCGTTGAAGATACTCCCAATAAGGGGGTTGGCTGGCGAAGCACGCAATGCTTTGTTTATAGAAGATACTCCAAATATGCGGAATGGCGTGCGAACCATTTTGAAGCTATTCAGCACCGTCGTGAAAAGACATATTTCCCAAATTGTTGATTGAAAACCTAAAACATAGGCCTATAAACTTAATTTTGGAAATTTGCTCAACTCACGTCAGCGGTTCAGCTGCGTGGTCGAATTATTTGTACAAGAGGTAATTCGTCAGTCATTAATAAATTACAATTACATTTTGAAATGCAAAAAGTGAAAATAATTTTGATAAACAAGAAATAAACAATTCTGGAAGCCTTTAAGTCAGTATGTTACGATTAAAGGTAAACGACTATTTAAAAAACGCACGCCCAACCTAGGGTTACATACGTCATGTTCGTAAATTGAAACTTAATAATGCAGCACAATCAGGATTATTGCTGGAAGCTGGAGGCGGTTTGCCAATCTCCCGAGACTTTCATTTGATGTTTTTGCCCACCTTACGCGTGTACTGTTTTTAGACTGTATTATTGAAGGAGAAAATTAAATTTTCATTTAAGTCTACTAGAAATATATGCATACGAATACAATTAAATGTAGATTCTTGAGTCTAATGTTTTGTGTATTAAAAAGCTTTTCAAATTCTTGAAATGTGACTGAAATTAGGAGTACCCGTTGCTTGATCAGTATATTGTACCATAAGCGGATTTCTTTATATATAAACATATGTTGACTGTATATAAATAAGGTGATCCACCTGACATAACTATATACCTTGTGTCGAAAAAGTTCCCCCCTAACTTTGGAACAAGTAGAAATAAATAAATAATCTCCTGACAAAGGGAGCAACTACCCCAAAATGGGGGGGGGGGGTTGAGAGGGTGGTACAAAAATCTTAAATAAAACTCCCCTTAAGTGATACCTCATTTTAAAGGGGTTGATAAATGAAAAAGAATGGCACAAATTAGAGGCCTCTATCTTAACTGTATAGAAAATGGCGGTCAGTCAAATTTGGAAACATCTACTTAACACTGATGTTTAATTAGATACGTTTCAATACCTTTCATTGGTAATAAAGCTAAAGACTTAACTTAATTCTAAATTTAGATTAAATGCTCAAAATCACTTGACGCTATTGTCATTGGATTGTTATCAGTAGTTGTGCTTTCAACATAGAAGACTATTACCTACTGTATCTAGAAACTGCCAGTTTATTCGTTCCTTTTAATCTTATGTCAAATTGTGTAAATATTTGTTTAGTACTAGATTTTGAATTACCATCTGATTTTATTAAATAACATGCAAAGAACCATTATTCCTTTCCACTGGAACATAGTGTTTGTAACGTAATTAAAATTGAGTTAACATAGGACATTTAAAATTTGATTGGCCGCCATTTTCGATAGGGTTAAGATAGAGACCATCAATTTGTGACATACTTCTTCATTTATCAAGCCCTATAAAATTAGGTTTATGGGAGGTTTATATTTAAGATTTTCGAATTAAACACTCAACTAACCATTTTGTGGTAAGGGGTGAAATGGTCGGTTACACAAAAATTCCTCTCCCTTTGTCATATAAAGATACCAAGAAGCTCATTTATTTATTTCTACTAGTTCCAAAGTTAAAGGGGGGGGGGGGGGGACTTTTTGGGCTGTCTGTAGATTACAACTTACTTCTAAAAGGTGTCACTTAAATTTGATTAAAGTTTTTCGGAGTGTATTTAAAGTTTACTACATTTAGCTCTTAATTTCAAATAAGGCCCTAGACTTATTTTATTATAATTTCGGAACGTATCTATTAAAATTCTTGGTTTTTGTATTGTTTTGGCTATTCCCATCCTTTTACTTCATTTTGAATTTCAGTGCTAAGGGTCGGCTCTAGTAAAACAGAAAGCAACCTGCGACTCCAGCGTAGCGGCGGTAGGTTACGCGGACATTGCTCATCCTAAATCCATTTAAAACCCGCAATTGTTAAAATAGCGTTTCTTAAAAAATACCAAATTCTTGGGAACAAAATTCTTCATCCGAATGGATTGGTAATTTTTCGCTATAATTAATAGTTACAACGTAAAAAAATATTTAAAATCACCCTATAGCGGCGGTAGGTTACACGGACATTGCTCAGCCTAAATCCATTTAAAACCCGCAATTGTTCAAATAACGTTTTTAAAAAAATATCAAACTCTTGGGGACGAAATTCTTCATGCGAATGGCTTGGTAGTTTTTCGCTATAATTAATAGTGACAACATAAAAAAATATTAGAAATCAATGATTTAAATTGTTAATAAATATTAAACAAAATGTTTTTCTTAGTTTTAGAAAAGCCATTTGCATGCATATTGGCCATAGATTTAAAATGACATATAGTCCATAATTATCCGATCAAAAATAAAGGAAAAATTTGGATTTTAATTTAACATTGGTCTTATGGAGTGTCAGCCAACATGGCCGACAGCTAGAGCCGACCCTTAAGTGCTTTTGTCTCTCAATATTTATGCGAAACATTAAGGGAATATTTTATTAAACTTCTTCGTTTTTTTATCTACTCAAAAAGTCACCTAAAAGTAAGCGGAGTCCCCAATCATAAGTAAACGGTCAGATAAAATTGTTGACAAGTTAGATATCCACCCACTTAATTCGCGAAACAGATGATTATGTGATACAAACTATGCATCATTTTAACCCTAGGTTTATACATATGTAATATTATTCAAACCGTATGCACGAATACGAATGAACTAACAAAGGCGGGCGTCTCATAAATATACACCGCTACATATGAGTGAATCAAGGGTTCAAGTAAATCCAGATGAATAAATTTGTCACCATGTTCTCTCCCTTTGAAAGCTTTGTAGGAAAAGCTCTTCAATCACATACTTTATGTAAATATGCAGCCAGGAATATTGGAATGTTTTCTTTAAGGTTGAATAATTTTAATATTTTTGTAGAAACAAGTATTTATTGAACGCATATCGCAAACTATGGTGTAACTTAAATTTTAATATATTTCCCTCTGCGATAAAGTAGATAGAGAACCATGTTTAGATGATTAGCTGTCTTTATTAATACTTCACAGTCTATAAATAAATAAAGTGGACACACATTGCGCATCGTTCATCGCACATATATGATTTGAAACGTAGCTTAGATAGACATTTAACACAGAACCAAAATATTATTCAACACAATTTTTAGTTGTTTGTAAAGTTATAGAGCCATCGTGTCTTTTCGGCACCTTTCAATAAAGCTGGCGATATATAACGGAATAAAATACTTATGAATTATAGGCCATTAATTTCCATAGAACCTTGGGTAGTAGCTGATTTATAAGAAAGTTTTTTCCCATTCCTTGTCCAAATTTTTGGTAAAATTCTACTAAAATCCAATATTGTAAAAAGAAAGAATAACAATTTTTAGAAAAAAATCATTTGTCCACTGCAGATTCTGTATTTACGTAGCTCTTATGTGTTGTTTTACCCGGTAGGTTTGCAGCGAAAGTGTACACAATAAAATGTGTGAAGTTGTGTGATGGAGTCTCGAACGAAGTTCATCACGCCTTTTCTTCAAATCTTTTTACTTTCTCCCCCTATACCATAGTATATATGGAAAAAGTATTGTATTCGTCAAAATTTTCGAGTTTGAGTTTTTGGTGGAAATATCCGTTTTGGGCCCCCCTGAACCTAAAAAAGTGGTTTTCGGAGTGATGTCTGTGTGTGTGTCTGTATGTGTGTCTGTGTGTCTGTGTGGATGTTATCATACCTAGAGCCTAAACCAGTCGTCCGATTTTGATGAAATTTGGTATAAAGGTACTATTTCACGGTATCTCCAGGCGTCTTTTTCATTTTTGTGCATTTTTTATTTTTAAGGGTAATTTTCCCATAAAAACCCTTAAAATAACGGAAAAATCAACTTTTCTCAAAAACGGCTCTAACGATTTTGATTAAAATTTTATAATTTATTAGGGACCTAAAGTACTATAAACTGTAAAATTTTAATCAAAATCGTTCGAGCCGTTTTTGAGAAAAGTTGGTTTTTCCGTTATTTTATGGATTTTTATGGTAAAACAACTTTAATACAAAATCACCTCTCCTATCCCACCCTACAAGTCAAAGTGAATCTGTTTAATAATTTAAATATGCTTGTGAGAAAGTATGTGCCAGTTCCTGGTACCGTTTATTTTTTATTTCCGAAGCGAAGGTGGAAAGCATTTGCCTACCGAACACCAGGGAACTGGATCCCCAGAAGTGTGGAGCTTGCGTCCATTGAAACCACCTCCCCTTAACTTCAACACTACCCTGGAACTGTGTAGACATTACATTACAGGGTAGCGCCTGTATTTCCTGCTTCTTTTACCATTGGTTAGTCATTCGTAGGTTGCTTTAACTTTGTTCTTTCCTTTCGTCATTTTGTTTTTGCACTATGATGACCCTGATAAAGTGAGCCTCTTTTCTTCACTCATTTCTTTGGTAAGATTTGATACTTTCAGTCTGCATCCGAGTTTCTGGTTTAATTTCTCCGTTCCCACACTCCATCTACTGAAGTGGAATAGAGTATGTCCGGCTGTGTCTATATCATCACAGTACATTTATACCGGACTGCCCCTCAACTTAAACCTGTATGTATATCTACAGAAACAACCATGGCCTGTCATTACCTAAGTGATAAAGTAGTCAACGACCATGTTCGCGACCAATCCACTCTTCTATATCAGGGATTAAATCTTTTTGTGCAGGAACCTGTCTCATATTCCTTATCCCATCTTTCTTCAAATCCTAATGTAAATTTAATATGGGTATTTTGATTATAACCTAACCTTAAATTACTATGTGCATGTTTAATTTATTTTACCAGATTTAACGGCAACATACGCATAATAACTTTAGGTTATTACCTTTAGTTATTTACATTTATTACCATAGTAACCAATTGAATAAAATAAAAGATAAAACAGCTGTTTGCTCCAATATTTCCATTGACAGCTGATTTCAAACTTTGAAGCAATTATTTGTATTTCTAACTTTAAGGTTAGGTTTTTTATTAAAGTGTATACCTGACTCTTGCTGGTTCTTTTAACCTTTATTATAACTAATGTTATAAAATACATAAAATAATTTGATTTGAACATTCAACATTATTTACCTTTTTAGCTTTGGTGTTATTATTAATCCTACACCTTTATTATAAAGAAAACATAACAGGATTTAGTGTATAGAAGTTTCCAACAGGGTTGGCATGGGGAGCACGCAAGGGTTTCCCTTAGTAATGAATAAGTATGTAGCCATACAATTATTGTTGAAACACACTTCCAAACGGACGGCAGGTAATCACCCTTTGCCGTTACAAAGAAGGCATTGTTAAGTTATACTTTATTCCATAGTTACCGTTACTGAGGCAGATTAAAAATCAAAAATGCATTACAATCAGCGACACAACAGAGAAGGCCGAGTAAAATATTATTAACCAAACAAATATTACCCTTGGGCTTCTATTTAGTCGCTTGTATTATCTGTTGCTAAAACTCCATTTATTGCTAAAAGTATCTTAAATTTAACAATTTCTTTTTGAGTATTATTAATTAGTATACAAAATGAAATGCAAAAACTACAGTATTATGCACATTATTATTTCCAACAAGCTTACCACGTACTATTGACCAAAAAAAAATTAACCTATCCAAAATTGTAACACATTGTATTGATTTAAAATTAAAAAAACTTTGGGTGTGGTTAAGACCACACGTTGGAAAAATGTTAATATTTTTATCAGTATTAATATTAGAGCAGAATAAATGTCAACAAATTACACAAGTCAATATTTTGTCAAAAAATATTATATCATATTTTGAAATTGCTTAATAATATTATATAATTATATTATGTAATATAATACCTAATTATGATATTAAAATATAGTAATATTATTATAATTATAATATTATTAACGTATTGTAATATATAATGTATCGTATATTCCCTCTCAACGTGCTTACTTGTTTATGTATACTACTAGCTGACCCGTACGGCGTTGCCCGTGGTGGTTGGTATTTTCAGTCTTTTTAACGTAATTGTATCCTTTTTAAGTGTTAAGTCAGTGATTGGTATTTGGCTTTTATATATATAGATCTTAAATAATAAAAGCACTATTGTCATAAAAATAAAAGATCTGAAATTATGATTTTAGTAACTTTGATACCCCCAAACCCCTCCTAAAATTTCGAAATTTTTCATACCCTTTCTTAGTGAGCACCTATAGCCCTAGAAGAAGCTACATACCAAATGTCATTCCAATCCGTTCGGTAGTTTTGAAGAAGTAATTTTTTAATAACTTTGAACCCCCCCAAACCCCTCCTAAAATTTCGAATTTTTTCAAACCCTTTCTTAGTGAGCACCTATAGCCCTAGAAGAAGCTACATACCAAATTTCATTCCAATCCGTTCTGTAGTTTTGAAGAAGTCATTTTTTAATAACTTTGAACCCCCCCCCAAACCCCCCCTAAAATTTCGAATTTTTTCAAACCCTTTCTTAGTGAGCACCTATGGCCCTAGAGGAAGCTACATACCAAATTTCATTCCAATCCGTTCGGTAGTTTTTGAGAAATCGTGATGAGTGAGTCAGTGAGTCAGTGGGTTTTGGCTTTTATATAATTATATAGATTAGCTGACAGGACAATGTTCGCTATTGCAATAGTATGGTTACAAACAGCAAATGTTACATCTTAAACTATTTTAACTGATTCTGTGTGTATTTTGAGACAGTGTTTTTTTACCGCTTGTCTATGTGCTTTTATGCGATTTGTATTAGAAAAACGCTTTCTTCTTTTTTTCCTAGTTTTTTTTTTGTATTTGTTCTGGGTGCGACCGAACTGAATGTACACTGTTCTGATAGGGTTGGAAGTTGAGAAATTTGGAGGCCATCGTCTGAAACATGGGATTGGGAAGCTGACTGTATTTCCTCCACACTAATATCCATTGAGTTATCAGGCAAAGAAGGTGTGAGAGGAATGAGAACATCAAAGTGGTCTCTCGTCAGTTCCCCAGTAAACCTTAGCCTCCCTACTCCCTCAATCGGTTCGCCTAAACTCTCCTACATCAAATAATCATCTCTGTACACCTGAAATTAATAAAATATATTTCGGATGCTGCTTGAATTTCACAGGTCTCAAAAGTTACCGGTTTGCTCATATTCGCGATATATTCTTTTTTGTTGAATAAATATCTCCTGTTACTTTTAAAGTATATGGTTTGAACCTGCGCCAATTGTTTGAAACTTGACTAACAACTCTGGTCCTCACCTCAAACCCCAGTGAATCGTGTCGTGAACAATTAAAGCCAAAGAGTAGAATAAGCGTTGGCCATCTGGCCTAGAAGAAACTACTCTGTGAGGAATAGATGCTCCACTAACGTGTAAGACCTCAATTGTTGTAATATGAAGCTAAATTTTGTATTTAAGTGAGTAATAATAATTTACAGTAAAATACAACAATGTAAAATATTACTTTGTAAAAATGTACAAAAATGTAAAATTTTGTCTAAACTTACTTCAGTTAGACAAAAATCAATCTTCTTTAGAAAAATTAAAACGCACAAATATAATAAATATAATAACGTATTATTATATACTATGTATCGTCTATTCCCTCCCCACGCTCTCACTTGTGTCTACGCAAACAGTTTGCGTGACGCGAGATTTCAGAAACATAGTCAGGCGAAAGTGCCCAACGAGCCAATAGAAGTTATCACTTCAAAAATGGAAAAAATCTAGGACTATTACACAAGCGATAAAAAATTTCCCAGGTTTTAGTCTAAAAGTGTCATGAGTCCTTTGAACAATTTTGATTTGGTAAAAACACAAAAATGTTTAGCATATTTAATTTCAAGAAGGTCACCGTGCTTAAATAGCAGGCAAGTTAATCGTCTGCTATTTGTTTTTGTAGGTCTAAACTAATTTCTTTTCAACATGAATGTCTAACAATCAAACAACATTCTCAAAGCTAATTTAATTAATAAAAAAATAGTTGTTTATGTTGAAATGAAATAAATGTTGTATTTTAATTATTTATGTCGCTTAGATTAACAACACCATTATTACAAAAAATCGAAATACAATTTAAAATACTTTTAATTTCGGTATTTTGATTAGCAACTTTTATCACGCCAACTTTTATATTTTCTTTTATTACCTTTCTTCGTAAACGCCATTCACATAGTACGTCGTACAAGTGAATTGTTGTTACTAATAGTAATTAAAACAAATGTTCAAATTAAACATATTTACACATAAATTACAGTGATAGTTTAACCTATTCGGTTATAAAAATGCAAATATTAATGTGTTTTGCTAAACTATTAAACAAAACTACTAATTGGACTTCACTGTGTAACGCGCACTCATTAAATCATAACCTTACGATCAATTACACACGATAAACTGGACTCTAATTAAATGTTTCAATTATTTGTTCAATTATTGCATCACCACAACAGAGACCACCTGGCCGTTTTTGTTTAACGAATGGGAGATTTTAGTTTTATTAAAACTTTTTATAGAAACCACAGTAGATTTCTATAAATTTATAGTGACTCTAGGTCACTCGTAAACTATTAATCTACACCCATTTTTTTTAAAGGTGGTCTTTTAATTTAATCTTCTAATATTCCCAATTCAAAAATGTATTACCAGAAATTTGCAAATTAATTTTTCATACACAGTTACAATTCCAAAATGTTTGTTTATAATTCTGTAAGCAATATTTTAGATTCAAAATTGTGGGAATTTGGTAAATCGGAGGATGATGGGAGAGGTGTCAAATTAAAGGTATCTATTCAAGAAACGAGGGAAAATATAAGTTTTTTCTAAAATTAAAAACTAAGGGGTTTTTGAGATCCCCGAAAAACGAAAAATCTCCATAAGAAATACACGAGAATTTAAAAACATACAACAGCTGTTCTGCAGTTTACATTAAAACATTTGGTATTAAATAAATAAATAAAAAACATAAAACAGCTGTTCTGCAGATTACATTAAAACATTTGGTATTAAATAAATAAATTAAAAACATAAAACAGCTGATCTGTAAAATAATATGACGGTTAAAGTAAATTATATTTTAAAATAAAGTCTGCTACTTATTAACCTATAAAAGATACACGTTGACACACACACACATAGAGAAACCTTATAAGTGTGATTTTTGGAAGGTTGTACGGCTGTTCTATTAACTCCTTATACATTTATACTAATATCATAAAGAGGTAAAGTTTGTTTGTTTGTTTGTATGTAGGGGGTAATCTCTGGCACTACTGAACAGATTGAAAAAATAGTTTTACTGATAAAAAGCTACATTTTACCTGAGTAACATAGGCATAATTCATTTCGATAAAAAACTTTTTTATTTCAATATTTGTAGATTTAGTCGGAAAAAAATCTTAGGTTAGGCCTAGAATGATAAACCAACGCATGTATTTACATTTATTACCATAACAATAAATTGAATAAAAGATCAGATAATATATAGCTGTTTTTTTCCAATATTTCCATTAACAGCTGATTTAAAAATTTGAAGCAATTATTTTTGTATTTCTAGATTTTAGGTTAGGGTTTTAAAGTGTAGACCTGAGCCTTGCTGGTTCATTTAACCATTATTATAACTGCTGTAATGAAATATAAAAAAATTATTTGATTTGAACATTTATCATTATTTATTATCTTAATTTTGAGGTTATTATTATTAATCATATAACTTTATTATAAATAAAATATAACATTTGTTTTTAGAAGGTTCCATTGGGGGTTGGCGTGCGGAGCACGCTGGTTTATCCCCTAGTGTTTGTTTATTTGTGTACATTTATTTGGGAATCAGATTGGTTTAAAAGTTATAGGCGCTTTTCCTACTTCCCATAATCGAATCAGTTTAAAAATCCAAATGTACATATACTGTTAAGTGTAAGTACAAGTATTACAAAAAAACTAAATAAATGATTTAACTGTGGAACTTAAAAGTAAAAACTGAGGACATTTTAAGCATAACCAACCCGGGAAAATAATATTTTAAATGTTGCAGAAAATGTTTAATTATTTTCATTACATTCTAAACAAGGTCTTTAAATATTTTAGCAATAACAAATTAAAATTAAACCCATAATTTTATCTGTCTTAAAATTCTTCAAGTTATAAAGCTCAAAAGAGTTTTATATGTAAATTGGTATTCATTAATTAAACCAATTTTGTTATTTATTTTTTGCATGTTCTTGAAAAACTAATTATGAACAATCAGAAATTAATCGAAACATTTTTTAATCGTAGGTAAGCTCAATTTAGATTTCTCAGAATTCTTAATTCCCGAATTTAAAAAATTTGAAAATTTTTGTTCTAAACAAAATAATAATTTATTTTTATTACTCCTACTATTTAATTTATGATTTATGTCTAGCTAAATTTTTTACTTTATCCTACGTAAGTGAAATCACTTCTACAAAAATGTCTAAAATTAATGTGTGTTTTTGTTTTCAACTCACTGTAAACTTACATTAAAAAGTGAGTTTGTATTGCATTAAAAACAAAATGTCTTGCATGGATGCACATCGTAAATTGGTCTTTATTCTGTAAAATATTGATAATAAATATATATATTTTTTAAATATCCATTTTCAGCTATATTAAAGATACAAAATATTATATTGCATAAATAAAATACGCTTCCTATATTAGACTAACTAAACAAATTATTTATTTTTGGATAATAACTTTAAAAGAACCATATTAATTGAAGTCAAAACTCTCGAATTAAGAAATATGATTTAATATAACTGAATTCTTATATTTTTTTATATAAACAAATCTGTTATTTTACGTAGTGGAATTGAAATAAGTTTTAAAAATCCAGGTGTGCTTAAGACCAAACTGGAGGAGTGTAAACAGTTCTATGGCGATAATCTGATATTCTGATTTACACTTCAAAAGTATAGAAAATATTGAATAAAATACACAACTTATAAAATGAGGAAGCACAATGTCCATTTCAGAGGTGCTACCAAGTAAACTATTATTTTAACACAAGTTACAAATTAAGGAAGCACAATGTCCGTCTCAGATGTATTAAAATGTAAACTATTTTAACACAACTTACACAGTGAGGAAGCACAATGTCCATTTCAGAGGTATTAAAAAGTAAACATTTTAACACAACTTACAAAATGAGGAAGCACAATGTGCATTTCAGAGGTTTTACCAAGAAACTATTTTAACACAACCAACAAAATGAGGAAGCGCAATGTACATTTCAGAGGTTTTACCAAGTA
>JAGFPH010001535.1:96299-118011 GCA_018207615.1 Philaenus spumarius | reverse complement strand
ATATATATATATGATTTTTAATGACACCCCAAAACGTGTTCTTTGGACCATTATCTGTGCTCATTTTCTACTCCCGACCTTAGGTCTTACCATAAGGGTAACTGCAATTGCTAATTTTTCTATGGAAATTAGCACGTTTTGTGCTAATGTTACGTTATGTTTCATGTGTTTAGTTTATCAAGTGCAATTGGTCGTGAAATCAAGATTCAATTGTATTTGTGATGCACCATAAGTAGAATCAATTAGCTTCCTTAATTGGCAGGAGATTAAACCACAATACAATGTAATAACCAAAAACCACAATAAACTAACAGAAACGCTTTTATTTTTGAATTGAAACTTCTTTCCTCAGAGTAGAGACAAATTTTGTTTAGTGTGAATTGAGCAAATGCACAATTCGATAATACTGAAAGTATTTGGGTACGGTAAAACAGATGTTGATACAGAAAGGGTCGTAGCCCTTTTGGGACAACGATTACGCGATCAAAATTTTGAAAATATCTTGTGGGGTATTATTTTACATATTTTGGGGTATGGAAAACCTCTATTGAATTTTCCTATTGAATTTTAAACTTAGTAATTTAAATTATACATTTAATAAAGTACATTAAATGCCAACCTAGATGTGAGGTTATGTTTATTAAAGAGCAAATAGAAGTTTATTAGAAAATAATTATAAATTTCGATTGTAGAGGTAGCAAGGTGATATGCCTTATTTGGCTTGATTGGAATGTTAACTTGTAAATCAGCAAGAGCGTTTTTTGTTAAACATTGTAGAACCCATGTTCCTTAAACTAGTTATTATAAACTTACTGAATAATATATCGTAACAAATGTGATAGCGAACAACATAAAATTTTCTCATTGTCTGTTTACATGAAAATTTATATTTATTTGCATCAAGGCTTTTGTTTGTCCGAATAATAAAAGTGGAAACAAATAAACCAGTAAATAAATTCAGGTATCTGTAATAGGTAGTATTGTAAGTTTATGTTACAAAAGTCGTTCAATAACTTTCTACAGATATACGAAAGTGTTTTTAGGCGACTTGTATTTGTCTTAAAATAATGTTTTGAATTTAATCCGGTAAGTCAGAAACTTAACTAAGGTATATACTAAACAAATTTTTTGCAAAAAAGTCGAAGAAACACAGTTACTTGTGAAAAACACAAGCAAGCATACAAATATATCTTCATAAAATGAAAAAGAGTTATAGAAAAGGCTGTTTTCCTTTCGGCTAAAATAATTGTCAAATATTACATAGAACATTATATTTTAACATATATAGCAGTATATATATGTATTCAAACATAAATTAATTAATAGTGATTTAACGATTGTATTTTTTTGTAAATTATTATAATTTTGTATTGTATTCTAATTGAAAATAAATTATTAATACAAGGGCTGCCTAAAAAGTTCAGTGAATGGTCTAATATAAAGGTATTTAACGCTAGCAACAGCGCGCGTGCGCAGGCATGAACATGTCTGGACCTGCCATGAGATGTTGGTGCAAGTGTACGGGCAGGATGCTGAGAGTAGGAAATGAGTGTACGATTGATTCGCACGCTTTCGCGCTGGCAAAGAATCGGTGGAGGACGAACAGCGTTCGGGACGACCATCCACAAGCAGGTTACCGGAAAACATTGAACGTGTGCGAGCGATGCTAACAAAAGATCAGCAATTGGCTCCGCTATTAATAGCAGAATAGCTGGATATTAGCAAAGACACAGTTGGGGCCATCGTCCATAAAGAATTGGTCAAACGCAAGATTTTTTCACGATTTGTGCCGCACATCCTATAAGATGATCACAAAGCAAGACGTTTTGAGGCCAGTGGCGATTTGATCGATATATGTGACCGGGATACGACTTGTCTGGGTTCCATTGTCACAGAAGACGAGACTTGATGTTATAACAGTACGGCCCCAAAACGAAAAGACAATTAACGGAATGGCGGCGATTCCTTCTTCCCCTCGAGAAAAAACCTCGTGGAAAAATCCAAAGTGAACACCATGTTGATCACATTTTTTTACAAAGAAGGAATCATCCATAAGGAATTCGTTCTTGCTGGCCAAACAGTGAATGCCTCATTCTACCTGGAGGTTCTCAAACGTTTGTTGCAGCGCATCCGGCGTGTTAGGCCACAAACGATCCAGACCGGAAATTGGATGTTACTGCACGACAATGCACCATCGCATATCAGCATAATTTTACTCAGCGTGGCGTGGCGGTTCTGCAACACCTACCGTACTCTAAAGATCTGGCGCCTGCTTTTTTTTCCACATCTTAAGAGATCTCGGTTTGCGGACGTTTAAGAGATTCAGAACCAAGTGACGGCAATTCTGAAAACAATTCTAATAAAGCTTGTCCAACAGTTTTGAGGCGCTATACGAACGTTGCCAGAAGTGCGTTGTGTCTGGTGGAGAGCATTTTGAAGGTCTATAAAGGTATTTCTAATGTACATTCTGTTTTTATGTTTTTATCATACCATTCACCGAACCTTTTAGACAGACCTCGTATATTAAACTATAGACTATTAATTTTATACACTAATTGTATTATTTCGTTAATAATGTTAATTAATTATATTAAAGGTTAATTATACCAGCTTGCTATTCCTTCTGATATAAGAGAATCTCTAGGCTATAATTACAACAACAACCAGTATTTAGTACAAAATTACCGTAAAAATCTGTCAGACAATTAAATCAAAAAGGTTCTTCTACAAAACAACTCATAGACGCCTGTCGAAAAAGCTGAGACAGTGTCTGTACTGAAAGGGTATTTCCACTGTTTCCCACTATCCTACAGGACCAATCATGCACCAACTTCTTCTGCTTCCCTACAGTCAGTTTTAAGTTGAATCGTAAACTATTTGCGACAAACCAATAACCGTGGATGTAATCTGTACACAACTTTCGATCCAACGTTTGGATTTTTTATTCGTGGGTATGCAAACCCGTTACAAAAATTTCAGACACAAACAGGGAAATTCTTTTAAAAAAAATAATTTGTGAAACCAATGGTTTCTGTGAGTTTACATTTCATATTATATTTTTATTATCTATCCAGTGTTTCTACTTACATTTTAAAATATTGTTGTTCTATTTATTTTATAAAGCATTGAGTAAAAAATGTATTATGAAACCATACAGTTTGCGATGCAGTGTGAACCAGCTCTTTCTATTTTGATCCAACAGTACAGCATTTCAATAGCTTTCCCTTTTTAAACGAAAGTCTTAAGGGTCGGCTCTAGTAAAACAGAAAGCAACCTGCGACTCCAGCGTAGCGGCGGTAGGTTACGCGACATTGCTCATCCTAAATCCATTTAAAACCCGCAATTGTTCAAATAGCGTTTTTAAAAAAATACCAAAATCTTGGGGACAAAATTCTTCATGCGAATGGCTTGGTAGTTTTTCGCTATAATTAATAGTTACAACATAAAAAAATATTAAAAATCAATTTTTTAAACTGTTAATAAATATTAAACAAAATTTTTTTTCTTAATTTTAGAAAAGCCCTTTGCATGCATATTGGCCATAGCTTTAAAATGACATATCGTTCATAATTATCAGATCAAAAATAAAGGAAAATTTTGGATTTTAATTTAACATTGGTCTTATGGAGTATCAGCCAACTTGGCCGACAGCTAGAGCCGACCCTTAAGTGTATCATAGACGTGAGGTTAAAAATATTGTCAACAGTAGAATACCCTTTACGAAACCCTGCTTGAAACTCATTAATTACGTTCTTACCCATTTATCTAATCTTTTTAAAATTACCTCTGTAAATATTTTGGCAATGGCATCCATAAAACATATTCCCCGATAATTAGTTACATCATTAATATCACCCTTCTTGTGTAAAGTATATACAATTGATTTTTTTTAAACAATGTGGAACCTCACACTTATTCAAAATCAAATTAAATAGTTTAGCCATTTCTATTAATAATGAATCTGGGCTCTGTTTGTAGAACTCATATGGTATCCTGTCAAACCCTGGCGCTTTGTTATTTTTGCAGTTTTTAATACAGATTTTATTTCAAACAAATCTATACTTTTATCAAGAAAAGCATCTTCAATAAAAGGTTCCGCGTAAAATACAGGATTTGCCGTAATCGGCGGGTCGAGCAGTGATTTAAAATGGCTAACACAATCCTCAATACGTATTTTGGACCCCACATAGTGAGATTTTAACTTAAAACTTTTAACCGCCTCCCAAAATTGTTTTGCATTTTTCACGTCTTTTACTTTTTGCACTAAATTTGCATCGTATTCCTTCCGCTTTCTTGCCCGTACAATAAAGTATTCCCTAATAGCTTCTAAGTACAAATGCCTTGTATAACTATTATTATTATTTCTATATAAATTCAAGAACTTAAAACTTATTCGCCTAACAAGATCACACTCTCTATCATACCAAGGTTTTTTTGACACAAACTTTCTAATTCCCCTTCTATTGCAATTGTTTTGATACGCCGCGCTCCTTACACACTCTGTAATATTATTTAATAATTAGTTTATATCCACCCCCACCTCTTTATAAATAAGATTTGAGTTAATTCTCTCCTTGTATTTCAAATCATCCATTGTGAACCACATTAATTTTTGCAACAACGGTAAACTAACGACATCGCTACTAACGAAATCCAATTTAATATCAATCTCTAACTCTATTTGCATATGGTCTGAACCGATATATTCATTTACTGCAAAAATATTTGTTCGTTGATTTTTCAGCGGTTTTTGATCGGATAGACAGGGTTACCTTGTTCTATAAATTATACTGTCTGGGCATTTCAACAAAAATTGTAGACGTTTTGAAAAATGTATATGACGGTACGTCAGCAGGGGTTTGGTGCGAAGATGGGGTTTCCGAATGTTTTGATACCAGTAAAGGTTTAAGACAGGGGTGTTTATTGAGCCCATTGTTACTTTCATTATTTATGAATGATCTGGACGAGATCCTGGGTGGGGATGTTTGGAGATACCAAAGTGAGAGTGTTACTCTACGCGGATGACATCGTCTTAATAGCGCCCATTGCAGTAACATTGCAGTATATGATCAATAACTTGGAAAATTATTGTGACGTCTGGAATTTAAAGATTAATTTAGAAAAATTCAAAAAAATTGTTTTTAAAAATGGAGGTAGTTTGGGAAGCGAAAAGTGGCGTTATTAGGGCGAGGAAATAGAGTGTGTTAACAATTACAAATATTTGGGACTGGTTCTTACTCCGGCATTGTCGTTCCAAACACATCTAAGTCAGAAACTCTCCGTTTCTAAAACGGCTATAAATCACGTTTGGGTGAATTTAATGGGGAATAAATGCGCGCAGTTAACTTCAAAATTTCCATGCTATAGAACATTGTTTCTCGATCTATTTTGTGCTATGGGGCGCAGGTTTAAGGATACCGCGAATACGATTAAGTCGAACAGTTGCTACGTTTTTTCATCAAACGAATTCTAGGGTTACCACCAAATACGCCTAACTATATGTTATATATGGAAACGGGCCAGGAACAGGCGTATTTGTTTACGTTTAAGTTGCACATTATGTAGGCTACATGCTAAGGGTCTTTAAAATGCCTCCAGATCGGCTACCTAATATCTTAGCTAGACAAATAGTAAATAAAAACTTGTGTTGGTTTAGTGAATGGCAATTGTTGGCTCGGAAGCATTCTGTTACATTGTCTGTTGAGCCTGGGTTGCGGGTGGAGTGGGGGAGTCAGCTGTTCGGATTGCTAAATGCGATAAGAATTGATATGGGGCAAAGGTGTATTAGAGCAGCTGAGTCTGCCATTCATCACTTAACATATAGAAATCTTTGTTTTCAATTAAAAAATAGGGCATATTTTAAGGATGATATTACAGTAATATAAATGTAATTAGATGGATTTTTAAAGGTCGAGGTGAACTACTTCATCTAAATTATAAACCATGGATAAAACATATAAATTATAATTGCTCAGTATGCAATCTGGGAGAAAGTGAAAATGCTTTTCACTTTGTGGCTAGGTGCCCAATGTTGAGAGAAATCAGAATAAGTTGGTTTAAGTTGCCGGAGTTAACCATAGATAGGTTTTTGAGTTATTTAAATGGTGAGGATTGGGTGCGGCTTGTAGGATATCTGAGGCAGGCTTGGATGTACAGATTGAATTTGATAAATGAGTTCAATTATTGAATTGTATTCCTATAGCTGGGGTTAATGGGTTGGGAAGGGGTAAGGGTTTACATTCAAAATAGGTGCATAATTTGTTATTGTGTTGTCTTTGTAATTATTATTATTTTTGTTTTTTATATGTTTGTGTTACTATTGTCAACTTAAATAAGTTAAGAAATTTGTGTTTACTTAATGTTAATTGTGAGAGAGTGGTGTGCCAACCGGGCAAGATTGTCGTATTGCCCTCTTAATGCGAGTTAGGAAGGTTCTCATTTTTGTTTATGGTTTTATATGAATAAAGCATGTTTTCATTCATTCATTCATCCAGTACAGCATTTCAAATAGGAAACCTCGTCTCGAAGTTATTATTAGTATTATTACAAACGCATGATTGAAAAGAAGCAACTACATTTCTCATGCAGTACTGGTCATATTTAATTTTCCTAAATTAAGAAAATGTATGTGTTAGAAAATTTGAGAAATGTTAGATTTTTTTTAACGACGTATTAGTTCGCTGGATTTTTACAGGTTTACTGTCAGTCATTTTGAATAACTCTATTGCAAGAAACATTTACTCTGTCAAATAGGTTCATCTATACTATATATAAAAGCCAAAACCCACTGACTCACTCATCACGATTTCTCAAAAACTACCGAACGGATTGGAATGAAATTTGGTATGTAGCTTCCTCTAGGTCCATAGGTGCTCACTAAGAAAGGGTTTGAAAAAATTCGAAATTTTAGGGGGGTTTGGGGGATCAAATTTATTAAAAAATGACTTCTTCAAAACTACCGAATGGATTGGAATGAAATTTGGTATGTAGCTTCCTCTAGGACCATAGGTGCTCACTAAGAAATGGTTTGAAAAAATTCGCAATTTTAGGGGGGTTTGGGGGGATGAAAGTTATTAAAAAATGACTTCTTCAATAAAAATTACTAAATCACAATTTCTCCAAAATTACCGAACAGATTGGAATGAAATTTGGTATGTAGCTTCCTCTAGGGCCATAGGCGCTCGCTAAGAAAGGGTTTAAAAAAAATTCGAAATTTTAGGGGTGATTTGGGGGGATCAAAATTATTAAATCACAATTTCTTTAAAACTACCGAACGGATTGGAATGAAATTTTGTATGTAGCTTAATCTAGGGCCATAGGTGCTCACTAAGAAAGGGTTTGAAAAATTTCGAAATTTTATGAGGGGTTTGGGGGTATTAAAGTTACTAAAATCATAATTTCAGATCTTTTATTATTATGACAATAGTGCTTTTATTATTTGAGATCTATATATCTAAAACCAAATACCACTCACTGACTGAACACTTAAAAAGAATACAATTACGTTAAAAAGACTGAAAATACCAACCATCACGGGCAACGCCGTACGGGTCAGCTAGTTGTAACATAAAAGTAGTGTAATTAAGTTAGAGTTTTAGAATTGCAGAAAATAAAACAAGACTAAAGAGAGAACAAGAAGCCTGAGGGCAATATTTGTTTGCTTAATAATATTTGACTCTACCTCTTTGTTGTGTCGTTGATTGTAATGCATTATTTATTTTTAATCTGCCTTAGTAAAGGTAACTATGGCACACAGTGTGACTTAACAATGCTTTCTTTGTAACGGAAAAGGTGATTTTCTGTGAACCATTTTTGAAGTATGGTAGTTATAATGTATTAAATGTTGAAATATAAATATAATAATTATTATGCTTAATGTATAAAACTAATTATTTATATTTGAACAGTTTACAAAATGCAATACGCATTTGCTGAGATATTTAGCTAAAACACAATTATTTACGTGTAGGATTGAATAGTGATACATCATGTATTTCCATACTAATATTATAAAGAGGTAGAGTTTGTTTTTTTGTTTGTTTGTTTGAATGTAGGGGGTAATCTCTGGAACTATTGAATAGATTGAAAAAATAGTGTTACTAATAAAAAGCTACACTATTCCGGAGGAACATAGGCTATAAATTCATTTCGATAAAAACATTTTTTATTTCAATATTTGTAAATTTAGTCGGAAATTTTTTTTAGGTTAGGCCTAAACTGATAAACCAATGCATGTATTTACATTTATTACCATGCAACCAATTGAATAAAATAACAGATTACAGCCGTTTGTTCTAATATTTCCATTAATACCTGATTTCAACTTGTTGTTTTTTCTAACTTTTAGGTTACGATTTTATTAAAGCGTAGACCTAAGCCTTGCTGGTTCGTTTAACCTTTATTATAACTGCTGTTATAAAATGTACGAAATAATTTGATTTGAACATTTAACATTATTTACCGTCTTAGCTTTGGGGTTATTATTCATCCTACACCTTTATTAAAAAGAAAACATAACACGATTATGTTTATAGAAGGTTCTAACGGGGTTGGCAAGCGGAGCACGCAGGTGTTTCTCCTAGTAACTTATGATTTTAGGTGTTGAAAATTTATAGAATAAACACTGTAATTAATTACTTTGTTTTACTTTCAACCTCAAATTTAAAACAAAAGAAACAGCTTAAACAACACTTACAATCAAAATCTCAATATCTGCATAAATTTCATATGTAAAATGAAATTTAAAAGTAGCTCGGGGCCTCGCTCGCCTTACCCAACGGCGCGAGGCGACTCTATCAAACCAAATGCAAACAGATTATTGCATTCTATGACATTTTCTCGGAAATTACTTTTGATTAGGTCAGTGCCACTTATGTTGTCTTAGGATGTAGTTAGGATAGCAGTGACCTATACATAATGCAAAACATATATCGAAATAGACAATCACCCATCCCCGAAAGTTAGAATTTCGGCATGAGTTGTTCACTATTAACATTTAAATAATATATAATCAAGATTTTTAAAAAATATATTGCTAACTAAAGGAAACAATATAATATGTAACAAACTATGTTTATAATACATTAAGAATTTTCCGTAGATTTTGTTTATGTTTGCTTTTACCAGTACTATAATTGCCAAGTTGGTTGCTATGGTAATACATGTAAATGCTTCCAATAAATATGTTCTGCTTCAGTATAGACCTAACCTAAAATACTGTTAAGGATTTGTTTCAAATAAAGTGTTTTGTTTATAATATGTATGTAACAACAGATTTTACTTTCTCACTATACTAGTGATCGCAAAAAAAATCGATGTTGAGATTTTTGTGGAAATATCCGTTTGGGGACCTCCTGAGTTCAAAAAAGTGGCTTTTACACAACTTCTGTCTGTCTGATTGTCTGTATGTAAGCTAGAGAGAAAACTATTCTATCGAATTCAAACAAATTTGCACCAAACATGTCAATTAGCACTGTATAGATGCACGAAAAAAAGGTGTTGAAACTTTTTGAAAAATAATCCCCTTTTTGGCCCAAAACCCACAAAAAATCATTTATTATTTTTTTATATAAAAAAAACGGCTCTAACGATTTTGTTAAAATTCGACTTATTTGAAGACAAGATTAAGAATATTTAGTAACTAAAGCTATTAAAAATTTTACATTGAAAGTGTTTTTCGGATTTGCATAAGCTGAAGTAGACGCGGATACGTCACAGCACTTTTAAGCCAAAGTTTCGAGGATATTCCATTACTGTATATGCGGTAATTAGGCCAGTGTTCAGATGACTCACATTTCACTGTTATTATCTATAAAATTTAGTATTTTAACAAAATGAAACTTGATCCTTAAAATTGTATACCAGTTTGCAATATTAAGAAAGGCAATTTACTGTTTATAAATTAGTTTAATACGATGTTATTCAATTTATAAATAATTTATATTTTATCTAGATATCCTACACATTTAAAGATGCTAAAATCTTTTGCACTCTATTTATTTCGCACTTGGCTGCTCCACCAGCTCCAATTAAAATATTACTGTTTGCAGAATTATTTTTGTAAATTCGCAAAAAAAATTCTAGAAATATTAAACATAAGTTATTATATATCATTTTGTTCGGAATAAAACAGAGAATAAGGAAAAAATGGTTTAAAGGTTAAACAAAAAATGTTTCATTGAGTAGGCCTATTTTGAATATAATCGGTCAATAATATCAATCGGTTATTTTGTTTTGTATTGAAATTAAAAATAAGAATAATAGAGTTTAGAGCATTTAAAATACTTTATTACATTAAATGTGACCATAATAAATAATTTTTAAAATATTCTTGAGGTTTAACAACATTTTTTTATTGAGTAGGCCTATTTTGAATATATTAGGTAAAACAAATAAAAAAAATATGTTTTTTTTATGAATTTAAAAGTAGGTCTAGTAATAAAAATGATTAGAGCTTTAAAAATAGTTTTTACAGTAAATATCTCTGTTTAAGTATGTCAATTGTATTTATATTTATTAAAAATTTATTTTAACAATACAATTTTTGACAAATAATGGTACATAACCACGTTAACAGTTTAAACAGTTGCCATTTCTCAACACAAAATAAAACAAAAACAAGATCTTTACATTATGTACATTAACAAAATTTACACAAAACTGCAAAATAATAACGTACAGTAAAAATAAATACCACTTGAAAAAGCGTAAACAAAGGTTACAAGGCGCAGGATAAAAGACGATGCTATTTGTATTTCTTGATCATGACTGGCAAACAGCTGCTCAACTTCAGAGAGATATAAAATATATTCCACAGCCAATATAATCTGTCACTGGTTTCTAAACTGTTTTAACAACATTGAAGTCTCATTAGACCGAAAACCACAGATTCTACACTTGTTTAGAACATACAAATCATATTAAAACGTGTGTCGGAATTAGTCCGAGAGTGGAGCGCAACGGCAAATTAGCGATGTCGGACTGAGTTCGCCTATGGAGCGCAAAAGGTTAAGCATAAGCCTATTTAAAGAGAACTAATCAAGCCGCATAAATCTGATAAAGGACACATAAATAATCAGTTAATATACAATTGAATAGTAAACCGTCGAAATTAAAGAAATCTTTTTTACTTGTCACTTTATTTGATCACTAATTAGTCTGACAAACTACAAGTGGCTAAACAGATTTTCTTTTTCAGGGATACGGTTTCACCTTCAGCTCCTGTGAGAATCTAGATAACACTTCATGTACAAAATTGTTAACAGCTATAGTTTGTAAATAATCTTAAAAATATCTTGTTCTGAAAACTGTCTTTTATTTTAAAACAAAGTGAATACTTAATAGCATCACAATTATATCGTGTTTGGACTTATTGTTCTTGTTATTTGATGCATTTTACAAAAATGACGTTATTTTTACACTTTATGGCGAAATGCATAAAATTGTACCGACTGTGCCTTGAGCCCAGTAGCCATGGCCATGACCCGGAGCGGCCGAGCGAGGGCTAATTAGGGGTAGGTACACCTCCCCGACCGTCCTAAGCTGTCAGCCGCCACGAATTTTTGCGCAATGAATAAATTACTGATGTAATGTTATAATAATTCGACCACTGAGCTCAACCGCTGACATGAGTTGAGCAAATTTCAAAATCAAGTTTATAGGCCTATGTTTTACGATTTCAACCAACTATTTGGGAAATAGGTCTACTCACGACGGTGCTAAATGGCTGCAAAATGGTTCGCACGCCATTCCGCATATTGGGAATATCTTCATTAAACAAAGCATTGCGTGCTTCGCACGCCATTCCGCATATTGGGATTATCTTCAATACACAAAGCACTGCGTCCTTCGCAAGCCAATTCCCATATTGGGAATATCTTCAGTACACAATGCATTGCGTGCTTCGCACGCCAACCCAACCGCAGAACCCACCACATGGCTTTGAACCGGGTACTTTATGGTATTTCACGTTTTGATCGATTTTGGGGGAACCAAGCGAGCTATAAGGACGTGTAAAAAACAAAATGTGCAGAATAAAATCCTACATTTATATTTGTAGAAAAAACGTTTATTCTCGTAGGAAAAATCTCACAAAATAGCTACTTCCGGTCAAAAAAAGTCTTCCGGTTGTTGGATTTTTTTGGCTAACGAACTCGTCCGAGCGACATAGACAACCAACATGTGTACGAAGTTTGGACCAAATCGGACTTAAAATGCGGCCGCTAGAGTGCGAACACATATATACATATGTATATATGATTTTTAATGACACCCCAAATCGTGTTCTGGGGACCATGATCGGTGCTCATTTGCTACTTGTGTCTTACCATAAGGGCCTCTGAAATAGCTCATTTTTCCCGTGGAAATTCGCTAATAATAATTTGTTATAAAACTAAATTTCTAGGAAACTTAGATGATTTTCAAAAAAGTACTAAATTTACATTCAAAACTCTCGTATAAATTCCAGATTAATAGGAAGTAACGGTTCATATATTTCCAGTAGCTTTAGTGAAAATACGTAACCTGCAGTATAAAGTAAGACATTAAAAAGGAAATTAAAAAAAAAACGCGCACGAGGTGGGTAAACAAATTATGAAATAAGTTCTCCAGAGATTTGCAGCCAACCTTTTGCCTCCGGCAATAAACCTGATTGTGCTGCATTATTAAGTTTCAATTTACGAACTTGACGTATGTCCCCTATTTGGTTGTTTGTTATACAGTTTGTAATTTAACTCCGACATTGATATATAATATTTTGGATTGGTACGTTTTAGTTGTGCGAATCTTACTAACTTTTTAATTTCAATATATTATAATAATTTATTTACATGGTGCCTTTTTTAAATGGATTAACAATGGTATCTTTAAAACTATAAATATGTAATCGCATATATTATTTCTCAAGGCCATTTTTTTGTCGGTACGCCATAACTTCCTTAATATATCATCAAATTACATGAATGAGGCATCATTTTAAAGCTTTCCTTAACCGCTAAACCGGAAAAATATAGAAACAGCTTAAAATTCATGTATTAATAACAAAAATTTATTAAAAACCGTTTATATTATACTTTGTATGTTCCTAATGAAAGGCGCCATCTATTAACCATCTGTTTAACCAGCACGACAGCTGTTAGTTAGATTGTTTACACTGTAAGATTGTATAGGAAAACTGATATTTATAAACCAATGTAAATAAATAAACATTAACTGAATTTAATCAACGTGTTAAATCAGGTAAATGTAGGCCTACTCTGAATTTGCGAAATATTCGCATGGGTCAGCTAGTATTTTTTTAAAGAAATATCCTAGTTTTTTTAGAAATTACAAATATGTAATTAAATTTAAGATATTTAGGGATATCCTGTATATCGAGTCTACGAGTAAAACATAAACATTAACTACATCAATCTATGTGTATTATTCATTGAGTAGTCATGATAAGGTTTGTTAAATGTGTAGAAAACACATTACATTTAATTATGTGTATATTTCTGAACACGAAAACATTAAAGAAACAAACGACAATTAACTAATCTGACAAGTTTATTTATTTCACTAACAAGAATTATAAGTACATATGTATGACTTAATTGTTTCAGTTATTAAAAATATTTAACGTATCAGATAAATGTTACAGTGTCGAAACACGTAACCTATGTGTACAGGGTCACCATATACTTTTTAAATGGGCCACCATTGTATCTTGTAAACTAAAAATCTGACAGCAAACTTTTAAATGGGGAACCTTTCCTTGTGTTTGAGAAATTTATATATATGTAGTTAAAATAGTTGTAAATGGCCGCCATTTTCCGATATTTTGGTCAATTTTCGAATTTCTTATGGTGCACCCTTAATTGTATGATGATGTTGGATTAAACCAGTTATTTTAATTGTTTAGTGTTCTTGGTGTTTTTTTTTTTAATTTGTTTTATAATACGTCTAACAGTTTTAAAGTTAGAAGGGTATAGAGGGGTTAAAAAGCATCATTACTAATCGCTATATATTTATGTAGGAAACGTTGTTAGCCAATGAAAACGCTCTTTAACACTAAGCAAGCATTGATTAGACAAACGAATAACTTTTTATTAAAATCAACAAACACGTTTTTGTACATTTTTTAAAACCATATTACTGAGGAGTAGGTGACAAAACTAAAAATTCATAAATGAAAATGAAGTTGGTTACAGATGATTCATACCAGCTGATTCGGATTCCAGAATTTATTAACATCTCAAATAATCATAAAATAAGAGTGTTTATAAGAAGTTTTTAAGTTAGCCGAAATTTTCCAAATAAAAAAAATAAAAAAATAAAAACTATACTTTAATAAACGGTACCAGAAACTGGCATATACTTTCTCACAAATATATTATTGAAATTATTAAAAAGATTCACTGCGACTTCATAACTTTAGGAGGAGTTGGAGAGTAACTAATATATGTTATTATTATTAGCTAGAGAGAAACTATAAGATTGATTTCGATCAAATTTGCACCAAACATGTCAATTAGGCCTGTATACATGCACAAAAAAGATTTTAAATTTTTTGAAAAACTACCCCCTTTTTGCCAAAAAACCTTAAAAATCAGTTAATATTATTATTATTAGCTAAACGAGAATGTTTAGAAAGAAAGAATCTCAGGACAAATAAGCGATTAAATACAATCATGAGTTTAAAAATGTCGGCTGTTTGAAAATGTCTAACCTAAATTACTAAAAAACCGAACATTTTAACAAAACATGTCAAGAAACCTTTTTGTAGCCGTTATGATTCCCTATCGGATGGTGTAACTGTCAAAACAATCGGATGAAGGATAATAGTTATGTGTAATAATTGGTTTATTCAACCCGGCATCCTAAACCAACACAGTAAACACAGCAATACTGTATGTCCATTTTCTGTCATTATCTTTAACTTATTATCCTTCAACCGATTGTTTTGACAGTTATACCATCCGAAAGGGAGTCAAAAGGACTACAAAAATGGTATCTTGACATTTTTTTGTAAAATGTTTTGAGTAATTAAATTTTGAAATTTTCTAACAGCCGCCATTTTTAACCTCATAATTGGATTTAATCACGTAGTTTTCTTGAGATATATTATTGTTAGGTTAAAGTTCATGCCAAGTTTGAACTCAATCGGTCTAACCGTTCTCTAGATAAGAATTACTTTATAAAAAAAAAGGCGGATATCTAGAAAACGAAGCGTTTTCGGATCTGGGTTTTTATAAACTTTTGTTCTTATTTTGACCCTTAGAACCATTCCACGAAGTTTGGCACTTTACTTATGGGACATCCTGTATACTAGCTGTAAGAAGCTTGGTGCACAGTTTGATTTGAAATGTGCTAAGTTCTAAAGGGATTACGTGCATCAGATGTGTTGATGTAAGTAACTACGTGTGAAGTTTAATTACTAAACCCACTTACAAAACTTAATTAGTCTAATACTACTTAGTCTAATACTACTTAGTCTAATACTACCTTGAGCATCATGCTAATTTTAGTTAATCATAATTACACAAACGCTACAAATCTGTACTATTGGGTGATTCCATATTATGTAAGGTTAGCAATATAGCATTCATCGGCTGAACTTAAGTTCGGTCCTGTTTCAAGGTCGTTCAGAATTTTGTCAGTTTATTTGTAATTCGATTATGACTAAACTCTTAGTTCGATTGTCTTCAAATTTTGCATAATTGTTCCTTGTGAATTAGAACGATTTAAGTGTAGGATTTTTGTAAATGCAACCAAACTTGAATAGCATTATACATCATTTAAAATATATAGGAAACCAACCACTACTGATTTGGTAATTCACGCTAATTCATACCATGGTCACAAAAGATGGGTGCGTTTAATTCATTTATACACCACCTAATAACAATACCCATGAGTGAACTCCATTATCAGGAAGAGCTGCAAACAATAAAATGCACAGCAAGCAGGAATGGATACAGTACAAAAATAGTTGTTGATAAATTACTTCACAAACACCTGAGTAAAAGTAGAGACAGTAAAACAAAACCACTGAAATTCATTTTCGCGGAATATACCAGCTTATTGCCTAATTATTTGAAAAATGTATTCAAGAAACATAATGTGACAGTGTCGTTCAGAACTAACAATAATATAGAAAAACAAGTGAGACCGAAATCAACAAAATGCATTTAAAATTGCTCCGGTGTCTATAAGCTCAAGTGCAGCGATTGTAATAAATTTTATATTTTACAAAGCTGCAGAAAATTCAAGGATAAATTTAAAGAACAACTACCTAAGAAAGACATTGCACATAACAATTCAATATATGCTACACACTTAATTGACAATGATCATAGCTATGCCAATTTGATAGTGAATTTAATCCCTTTGCATTTATGTAAAAAAGGTCGACTAATGAATGCATTGGAAGAATTTGAAGTTTACCAGACCAATTTGCACCATAGTAGCTTATTCCTCAATGAACAATTATATTTATCTAATAGTCTTTATAATACCGCAATTTCTACCTATAGGCCATAAATAGTATTGTCGATGGAGATAACGGATGTAATCTTTCAGTCGACCAGTGACCGGTGCACCGTCAACATGGCCTAAATCCAACTGTTTTTAAATTTGTTTTAAATTTTGTATTAGGTTTTTAAAAATGCGTCATCGTAAGTAAAATAATTCGTGTTTGAATTTTGTGTTTGTGTTTAATTATGAGGTGCTCACATGTGAGTAAAATTTTATAAATATCTGAAGATGGGAACGTGTTCTTGAAACGCGCGTAGTTTTATACTACCGAAAAAAGTAGCAAGACGGAAAATAGGTATATATATATATATATATATATATAATAATATAAATATTTTATATTTAGTTATTATACATCTTTTAAATGAGTCACAACATAGGCCAATATTAATAAAACTGTAGTATTTCCGCTCGGCCGTGATACCTGACTTCTCGGAACTTAACGCCACCTCCCTACCCGCTCGCCGGGCCTGCCGGTGGCAAACTAGTGGAGGGGGCGTTGAGTTCCAAGAAGTCAGGTATCACGGCCGAGCGGACAGACTATAGGGTCTCTGCCGCTGGACACTTCGCGTCCAAACCCCGCCTCGGCCTTCGGCCTCAGATGGCTGCTTCGCTTCGCTCGCAGTTGGAAAATTCGCTAAAGAATCTCGTTAACCTTTGCCTCGTTTGTACATAGGTGACCGAGCATAAATCAGCTGTTTTATTTGGCAGCTGACTCAAACTCATTAAACATTATCTCCATAAGATTAACACGGGAAATTTGAAGGATTGTGTGCCGGAGCTCCTTCTAGGGTGAATAGCGGCTAAAGGGATGATTGGATCTTAAATCTGATGGAAAATTGTCAGTTTGAAATTAAATTTTCTACAACTTTTATATTTAACATTTTTTTTTATCTCTTACAGCTTTCTTACTAAACGCGCTCTAATTGGAAAAATGAAAAAATCTTTCCCGCCCAAAAGGTGCTTCCAAAATAAAAAAATGTTAAATTCTGGCAATTTACCCAAAAGTTTCTCGTCGAAAGCTTTTAATTCAAGTATAAGGTTGAGGGGGGTCCGATTTTGGGAAGTGATTCATAATTAATGTCAGTGAATCAGTGTTACCGTCTAGCTTTATATAAGTAGATGTTTCCTTCTTTACTGTTGCAAAGGTAGGCGAATGGTTAGTGTGGGTGCCTTCAGGTCTAAGGATTCTTAGTTCGATCCCTTGAGTAAGTCTTCTTTTTTTACATTTTAAAATGTTTTAAATAATTAATATGTTTTATAACCTTGCATGATCTAAATTTAGATTTCTGTGCAAATAAAAATTTGTTTTTTTAAATTGTAAAGTTATACTATAAAACTAACCGTTTAGCAAATTGTAATAAAGCATACACATTTCTTTCAAAATAAATTATTTATAAAATTATAACCTGTAAAAAAAATATTATCGAAAGAAACAAACAAATTCAAAACGAATAGGCCTACTATGAACTGAATAATACTCGGTTAAAGTGTATTTAAAAATTTAGTTTATTCAAAATTATAGCCGTAAGTAATAAATAAATATCTACCATGTGTCCCAAAAGTCAGTTTATCGAAAACAACAAAGACACTTGTACAATTTATTTAAATTGAATTTATACAGTGAATTTACATTGTGCCAGAGTTTTAAACTTACAACACATGTTCAAAATGCCTCCCACCTGAAAAACAGCTGTATGCAATAATAATTAAACTGACTTCTGGGACACCCTGTAGAATAGGTACGAAATCTCTTATTTTAAAACATTTATACAAAATAGTTATAAGCTAAAGTAGAACGTTGTAAAAAAAAAGTTAATGGGTGCGGTCGTGGGAAACCCGTCAGAAACGAAGTTCATCACGCCTTTTCTTTAGTTCTTTTACCAACCTTAACGACAACATACATAATTTTACTTTCTCACTATACTATAGTAAAAAGAAAGTATAGTGATTGCAAAAAAATAGATGTTGAGATTTTTGTGGAAACATCCGTTTTGGGACAACCTGAGTCCAAAAAAGTGGTTTTTACAAAATGTATGTCTGTATGTACACAAAGCTGGAGCGAAAACTATTCGATCGATTTCAAACAAATTTGCACCAGACATGTCAAGTAGGCCTGTATAGAACATGAAAAACGGTTAAAATTTTTTTTGAAAAACAACCCTCTTTTTGGCAAAAAAACACAAAAATCAGTTTTTTTTTTAATAAAAAAAAGGCTCTAAAGATTTTGATAAAATTTGGCTTATTTGTAGCCTTTAATGTACCCCTACCATATGTAAAACCGCTTCTTTCTTAAAATTCTCGTTTAGGTAATAATAACAATAATAACTGATTTTTGGGTTTTTTTGGCCATATCAATATAATTGCAATATAATTAGCGAACTGATTTTATAGATCTTGTACATTATTTTATTGAAACGTGGACATTATACCTTTGCCTATCCCAGTTTAACATTAAATTACCATAATAGTAATGCCATATAACATCAATAAAGAGCAGATTTTATAATTTTTGACAAGTTATTTTTCACAGAAATACTTGTTCGTAAAACACGAATCGTTAACATCATCGTAAAGGAGCTAAACTGCCGTTGTTTATTACTTCTAACAAACTATAACCGTTCTAATTACCCTGCTACTTAAAGACTTGATTATGCATGAACTATGGATTTATGGTCTGGAAATATTACCCGCATACGACGGCACGCTTTACTTTGATAATAAATGGTCACGTATTTCAAATACATATCTATTTGTTAGTTGTGAATTTATTTATTACTAGAGGAGACACCCTGGAACCATTTTATACACATACATATGTTTTATTTACAATAAAGATTAGGATTAATAATAATAACTCCAAAGCTAAGTTGGTAAATTAAATGTTAAACTCAAATTATTTCGTATACTTTATACCATCAGTTAGAATACAGGTTAAAAAAATCAGCAATGCTCAGGTCTACTCTTAAACAAAACTCCACCTAAAAGTTAGAAATAGAAATAATTTTTAAAAATATTGAAATCAACTGTTAATGGAAATACTTGAACAAACAGCTGATTGCTGTACCAACACTAAACATATTTAAAAATTATTTAACATGGCGCTAATTTTTCCTTAAAATATTTGTTACAGTTTGTTTTCTTTTTACGTTTAACAGATGGCGCTCTTTACAAAAACCTAACCTAAAAGTTATAAATACAAATCATTGTTTCAAAGTTTGAAATCAGGTTTCAATGGAAATATTATAAACCATTTATATGGCACGGCTCAATAAAGGATTGTAAAATTATTACAAACAGTTTTTCGTTCATTTATTTGGAAATATTATAGTAAAAAGCCGATTACTCTTATAATTATAGTAATAAACATCTTCAATGGCGATCACTTTTTTGTTAAATATTTAGTACTGGTAAGCCCCCGTAAAAAATCACAGGCTGATTAATTAGATACACATCAGAAATACATAATTTAAAAACAAAATATTTAAAAACAACATTAAGGCCTACTGAATTAGACCTACCTAACTATACTGACGGGGATTTTTACTGTGTACAATAATAAGGATTATAAATCTGTAGGAATATTTTTGCTAAACATTTTTATTTACTTAAGTTATAACATATTTAAAGAAAGATAAAAGTACTATATTTTAATTACTTTTTATTTGATATTAATGGATCAAATGATTTAGAAGTTATTAATATTAAAGTGAAGAAATTAATTATTGAATATGTTTATATATTATACGAAGATGTACGAATGTTTCCGAAGCCAAACGAATAGGTATCTCTTCTTTAAATTTGTATAAAAAAATATATTTACGATAAAAGATTGTATTTATATACAGTTTATAGCCTCAAAACAAATATTATAACGTATATTATAGCGTACGTTAGTTCCATAACTCATATTTAAAAAATAAACTTTACAAAAAATTATAACTGTTGAAGTTGTGAACATAACCCCAAACTATAATCTACACTGGGTTTATTTAACTATTGCAGATGATGGGTGAAATCAGCTGTTATATGTTACTCATGTACGAACGGACGTACACTCGCTTTTATGGTAGTTGATAATTTTTATCAACAATGTAGTTTTTATGTACAATGGATGCTGCTGTTAAAAAAATATATATATACAAAAACCTGCTTGTATTCAAATGTAATGGTGTGTAAAAATTTCAAAATAATCGGTGTAGAACTTTCGGAGATTTGAGATTTTGAACAAACGAACATTTACATTTTTATTTATATGGATGTTACATACAAGATTAATAGAAATACGCCATTAGTGTAGTGTTAATTAAATAATAAATATTCACTGTAAAAGTGGTAGTTTAAATATTTTGTAAGTATTGCTTTTTAATTCTGTTTCGACAACAAGTATACAACAAGTCACAACAAGTATACAAACTTAGAAGGTATTCCAATAAATTCAAAGCGTATTAAATGATGTATATAATATATACAATATACATTTATATTGTTAAATAGTCCAAGGCAAAATTAATTCCATCTTTACCGTAATGTTAAGGTTGTGCTTAAAGAGGAAGATTTATCGCACAACTTCACGACGGTTAACTTTCATACAAACAACATAAATTATATATATTATAAGAAGAAAGCGGCAAGCAAAACAAAGGACACCATCTAGCGGATGCTTGTGACATTTACGAAATGTTGTGAGTATCACTTTAAATTGGTTCCAAAGAGAATTAATTAATTTCGTGGTTTTTTTAAAAAGTACATGCGCTGCTTGTTTTGTGTTTCGATCAAAAACAATTAAATAGTTATTACTAATGCTTGCTGGTTTCTACTATCAAATATTTAAACTCAATTTTCAGAAATTTCAACAGTTGTTCTTCGTACAAGACGAAGAACGAAAGCTTGTATTACAACTCTCATAGTACAAGCCATTTTAGGTTATCGGTTGTGGTAAAACAGTAATTTAAATTTCATAATACTCACCAGAATTTGACATAATGTTTTAATTGTAAAATTGAATACAACTTGTGATACCTTTAACCAAGGTCGTAGCCAGGAAAACTTTTCAGAGGGCCAGGTCAGGACTGGCGATTTGAATTTAAACCATTGTAACACGTTCACTGCTAAGGACGCACATGTGAGCTTGACACTGACCATTATGAGAAGTGGCCCACGCACAGTGCATTGCATGCCAGCCCCGTATTGGTGA
>JAGFPH010001535.1:62983-96289 GCA_018207615.1 Philaenus spumarius | reverse complement strand
GAAGTGGCCCACGCACAGTGCATTGCATGCCAGCCCCGTATTGGTGAGTATTTTCAATACACAATGCATTGCGTGTTTTGTTAGAGTAAAGTATTTTTGTCGAAACTTCATAGTTTTCTTATTTAATAGATCTGATCAAGCTCACAAGAGAGTAAGGCTGTAACCTACTGCATCCATGTGTACTGTACGTTGTAGTTTAATCAAGCAAATCTAAATGTCAGTATGCATGCAATGCACAATGATGTAAAATATGTTGCTGGATCCTCCAAACAAATTGCTTATTGTTCCTACAAATGCAAAAAACCGCCTCTTTAAAAAAAATTTCGTTTAATTAATAATAATAATAATCAGTGATTTTTTAGTTTTTTTTTGCCAAAAATAGGGTTGTTTTTCAACAAATTTCAAAAACCTTTTTTCGTGTATCTATGCAGGCCTAATTGACATGTGTGGTGCAAATTTGTTCGAAATCGATCGAATAGTTTTCTCAGCAGCTAATAATAAAAATATTGACTAGTTACTCTCCTACTTATACATCCCCACTCCTGCTTTATTACAATTATGAAGTCACAGTTGGAAGGTTGGCGTGCGAAGCAAGGAATCAACTGTGCGTCGACCGCTGCTCATAGTGTTTAGTGTCAAGCTCACATGTGCGTCCTTAGCAGTGAACGTGTTGATAATTTAAATATGTTTGTGAGAAAGTATGTGCCAGTTTCTGGTACAGTTTATTTTATCCAATTTAACAATTTAATGAACAACATTTATCGTCGTAAACATATTTTTTAAATAAAAAACCAAAAATTTGTACAGTGTGTAGTTAACATTATTAAGTATTGGTATATTATCATATCTTCTATTTCGTATGAACTGATGGAGTAAATATTTCCAATAAATCGTAACCAACAACCGGGAATTCAATTTCGATGGATTGAATAGTAAGGATTCATTTCATTACAGCTTTTAGAAAAGGTATTTTGTGGTGGTATCATGCTCCAGCTGAGTTGGATTTACAATATTAACTGCAACGCGTGATTCTCTCATATATGTCTTTACATAGGGCGGGTAGAAATGTTTGTAAAAGCTGAAGTTCTAGGGTAGTAACAATGGTTGACATCTCATTGTGAATGACTTCAAACAATAATTCACATTTAAAAAGTGCTTGAAATGACATGTATCGTCAAATCGCACCATAAAATATACACATTTAATAAAAGAAGAAAAATAAAGGACTGAAAGCTTTAAGTACACAAAAAAGTAAATTTATAACAAAAATGTTGTTTGTAAATGGTGTGACTTGATAAAACATGTACTTTCAAGTTCAAGTACCTTTTAAGAGATGGTTATTATTTTTACTGCTACCTACGTAAAGCTAGAGATTTTAATTTAAAAAAATACCCTAATTTGTTTCCTATTGACAATAAAACTTTCGGTTTTGTCATAAAAAGTCTAAAAATTATGTGTAAATTAAAAAACGCAATAGAAAATAGAGGTTTCCTTTCGAAAATGTAAAATTTGGCTACCATATTCGGAAAATGACCGGTGTTACAACTATTTTTAAACAACAAAGTTGTACAAAATAGATTTTCTTTTAAAATGTGAGTTTCGACATTTATCTATCTTTAGGTTAGTAACTGAGAAAACCAGTTGTTTTCAGACGTTTTATTCATCCGGTATATTTGAGAAACGCATTTAGTTCAAACCAGGGCTGCAGAGTGTACATATATATATACTCCACAGCCCTGGTTTATAAATGTATATTTTATTTCAAACAAACTTATATAAATCGATATTAAAATTAAATAATACAATCAAGACACAGTAAAGACACTATTGAAAATGTACTTTTTTTATTTTATACTCCTCGCTTCGTGCAACATCCCGCACTGACTCGCGGCAAAGCAAATGCAAATGGATTATTGAATAATATGATAATTTGACGAGAACTATGATTGATTACTGTTCATATTTTGTATTTTTAGCTTTATATAGAAGAGAGCCAATTCCAAGTTATATAATATGACCAAAATATGACGAAATTAGTATTTCAAACTGATTAAATAGTTGATAAAATAAACTTAGAACACAAAATCTCACAACTAAAACGTTTAATAACTCAAACGCGTTCTAAGTTTACTCTATCAAGTACAACGACCACATAAGACCAATAGATGGAGCATGCCTATAAAGCTAACACTATAGCGGGTGAAGCCAGGTCGGCCATCTTGTCTGGGTCAGAAAGACATAAACGGCGCTCTCAACTTTGAATTATGCCAATGCTCTCGTTTCACTCAACCTGTGATTTAACATACTTAGAGTAAAGTTAAAATTTTGAAACTTCGCACGTGTAAAGTTGACAAGTTGTGGGTGCTAATGAAAGGAATTAAAAATCAAATAACACTACTTTAGCCTTTTTAACACAAAAACAAATTTAACTTTTTATATACATTTTTAATCATGACATAAAAAAGTTCGATTGCTACTACTTTTTTATTTTTTGGTCAGGTACGTTAAAAAACGGTGGAAATTGCAGCCTTAGAACTGAATTTTACTAATCCTATTTTTTTTAATTTGTTCCTTTAGTTTCGTAGATAACTCAGTTAAAGTTAAAAAGTTTTGCCGCGGCGGAAAGAGCGTTCCGCCCATCGACCTGCAAGTGTTGGTATGGCAAATTCGTTGTAGATACTGCATGCATATTTGTATTAACAAGTACTTTAATGACATTTTTGTGATAACTAGTATATTACTAATACTATATCAATAAACAAAGTTTAGTTTTTGTTAATGTCTGGTACTTTAACGGGAAAGGTTTCATTCCTGAAATACCGTTTAATATTTTATGGCGTCTCAATTAATTTTTTTAATTTTAGATATTGTCATAAATTTTTAATTAGTGGACTAGAAATATTGATTGTACTGAAAAGCATTAATTAAGCCTGGCATTATTTAATACAAATTGTTTAGTATCTATTGACATAATATTAAAATTAAGTGGGTAGAGATCCGAAAATACTTTGAAAATAAAATCTTTTCTTACATTACCTGAAATTGTCGTATATAAATGTTATATTAAAAAAGTATAGGGCATAAAGACAATGAAAAAATATGTTTTAAAAGTTTATTTTTACAATGTAAAGTAGTAAAATTTGAAAATCTATAGTATGTGAACACTAATCGAGCAAAGAATATAATATTAGATAGAATCAAATCACATAGTTTTGATAACATGAAAAGATTTTAATTTTCTTTGTGTTCAAAATTTGATAATATAGTTCTTTTTATTGGTGATTACAATGAAGTTTGAAAGTGAAACATAGGCTACGAATATACAAATATTTATACTATTTTTAAGGTTCGAAATATAACGATAATCTTACAAAAGTGCTACTATTATTAGTGAATACAAACAAGTTTGATTGTTGAATATGGATTACAAACATTAAATAATTTGTACAATTCTATTTCACAAACATTCCCTGTGCGAATGACAATAACAAAGGCTAGAGCTACTGGTGTTGACGCTCGCGTCTAGGATGAGTCATGCCTATCCGCCGCCATCTTGTCTGGGTCAGGCGGACAGCTCGGCTTCACCGGCCGACTAGCTATGCTCCATCTATTGGTCTTATGTGGTCGTTGATCAAGTACATCTTCTCACAAGTCAAGCTCAATATTTATTTATAGGCTGATCAAATAGACCAATTAAAAATAAAGTTGATATAAATTTTAATAGTGATAGGTATTTGAATTATTAGTAAGCCCTTTTTCTTTCTCACTATACTATGGTATAGAGAAAGTATAGTGAACGCAAAAAAATAGATGTTGAGATTTTTGTAAAAATATATGTTTTTGGGATCCCCTGACTCGAAAAAAGTGATTTTTACAAAATTTCTGTCTGTATGTCTATATGTATACAAAACTAGAGAGAAGACTATTCGATCGATTTCGAACAAATTTTCACCAAACTTGTCAATTTAGGCCTATATGGATGCACAAAAAAAGGTTTTGAAAATTTTTTAAAAACAACCCCCTTTTTTGGAAAAAAAACCCCAAAAAATCGGTTATTATTTTTTTAATAAAAAAACTTTTCTAACAATTTTGATAAAATGTCACTTATTTTAGCACTTAATGTACCATATGCAGAAAATCCCATCTTTCTAAAAATTCTCGTTTAGCTAATAATGATAATAATAACTGATTTTTGGGGGGGTTTTCTCCGAAAAGGGGGTTGTTTTTCAAAATTGTTCTAAACTTTGCTAAAATATGTTTATGGATCCTCCAAACAACAACTTGCAACAAATTGCTTATTTTTAGCAATTAATGTACCCTATCATATGCAAAAAATCGCCTCTTTCAAAAAATTTTCGTTTAACTAATAATAATAATAACTGATTTTAGGGTTTTTTTTGCCAAAATGGGGGTTGTTTTAAAAAATTTCAAAAAACTTTTTTCGAGTATCTATACAGGCCTAATGCACGTGTTTTGTGCAAATTTGTTCGAAATCGGTGGAATAGTTTTCTCTCTAGCTAATAATAATAATATTTATTAGTTAATCTCCTACTTTAATATCACCTCTCCTACCCCTCCTACAATTATAAAGTCACAGTGAATCTGTTTAATAATTTAAATATGTTTGTGAAAAAGTATATGCCAGTTCCTGGTACCGTTTATTTGTTGTTTATTTTTGATATTACCTAACCTAAAAAAACAGTTGATTGAGAAGACAAATTAACTCATTCTAAATTTGCAAATTTAGTTGCAACGGTAATGAATCTAAACGCTTTCAAGAAGCGGTTTTAAGTCGGTTTAATGTATGAATAGTCTAAAATTGTTTTAAGATTATATTATGATCCAAATCAGATGTTTTATTTGTAGTATGTTACAACATAAGTTTTAACATAAAGTTTGTTTTTCTCATTTATTGTTTATTTCTGTTTGTTGTTATTTGTGTTACCTAATCTAAAAACAATGTTTGTTAAAAACAATTAAATGTTTCTAAATTGTCTAAGTTGGTTGCAATGGAATTGAATGTAAATGCATTTAGAAAAACATCTGTTTGTGCAGTAAGGCCACATCTAGAATCTATAATTGTGTTGATAAGCTTTAGATTCAAAGCTGCTGTTTTATCTGTAATAGGGATTGGGAAAGAACAACGTATTTTGAAAATTTTCAACCAATAAAATAAAAATTTTGCTAAATTCTGTCTTTTAGTGCACTTCTTTATAGTGGTATGAAGGATAAAGTGAAAATTGTAAGGCTCTAGACTATCACAGTTATGGCTGTATGAATCTCATGAGACTTTATCGTTTATCGATCAAATTAGCTAAATAAAACAGCATGAACGACTCGATGCTGTACACCATCCAGCTTAATCCGTTTAGCGCTATACATTATGTGTTTAGTATTTTCTGTTAATAATGCGTTTGTGTTTTTGTGAATATATGACAAACTGAGAAGTAATTGAATCGGTGGGTTGAAAAAGGTACACGTTCCAAAATAGCTACTTTTCAGAAAACAAAAAAAACTGATTATTTGCTAAACTAAATTTATTAGAGAAAATTTTCTGTTAGGAACTTTTACGTATCAATGCTAAATATTAAACTGCATAATACAAAAAAAATAAATTTTCTTCTAGGTTTAAGTTATTCAACATTTTTTGTAATGGAATATTTCCCTTTTTACACTCAAGTTTTTAAGGTAAAGAAAAATCTAAATAAAACCAAAATTTAGATAAATTTTAATATTGTAATACATTTTAATGGATTATTTCTGTATAAGTATGTTATAAAATTAATAATGATTGGATTTTTAGTTCTCATCCGGATTTTCATCTTCTGCCGTTGGCCAATTACAGCGTTCTTCGTAAAAAGGTAAATATTCTTTTGGAATTTACTTAATGAGTTTAATGACATCATTAATCTTATTTGCCTTAATAGTTACCTGAAATAAACAACTTATACAAAACTCTAAAAAAATACTTAACCCTAGAACCGGCAATATTAACGAAAATGGATTTTTGGCGTGTGCAAGCATTTTTTCAAAAATTCGTCAAAAATAGTAAATGAACCCCAATCAAAAAGTGTTCCGAAGTTTTTTTGTAGATAAAGATTCAAAAAAATTTTGTATGTAATTTAAAAAATTATTTATGTAAAATTGTAAAAGTTATTAGCTCAAGAAACAAAAAATGTTCAGTAACGAAAGGAAAAGTTCAACTTTAGGCGTCCATAACAAGTAGTAAAAAATTTTTGTATTTTTTTTTATAAACGAAAAAAAAGTTTCGTAATTTAATTCTAAATAAACCGGCGTCAACGCTTTTATCAATGTCAAATTTCTTATTACGAAAACATCTGTTTATTTGTTCAAACTACAGGCCGGCTAAGGAAGATATTCGTATCTTCAAACGAGAATTACTAATATTTGATTTGCCCAATAATAAAATATTACGATAGCAAAGTGTAGAGCATAAATAAAAGAAAACAACGGTACAATCGTCTAATCTTAGTTGAAAAAAGTCTTTGAATAATCTCTACTTGAATAACAAAAGTGTAGACAAATGACTGCCGAAGCAGCTAGAATGGCAACTTCGGGGGTTACACACTACTAGCGCTGCGCGTTTAGTTGCAAAAGGAACACATTCCAGGAATGTGTCCCTTCTTCAACTCACCGACATATCGCAACCTCTTTACAGACAGTGCAGTGTATTGGAATTAGTTCCTTTTTCAAGTCAATAGATGGGGCTTGCTCTAAGAAACAAAATGGCTATCTTAGTATGATTTTGCATTTTTTTGGAATGTGTACCTTTTTCAACTTACCGATTCAATTAATCTATACTTGAAAATGAGATTACGATCTCGAAACGCGTCGTAAGTAGGACAACACCACGAAGTCACACGACGGATTTATAACCTGGTAAAATACTATAGTACTTTCCTGAATTTATTTTATTATAAATAAATTTACTTAATATTTCACACCATACGTATTTACTAATAAATATTGTCAAATATACAAACCGACCTCCCAATGGGACGTATTGCTTGCAAACAATATTTTTATCATGCTTGTATATAACTGAAACCACACTATGTGACACTGAAAAAAATACCCAGTGTCTCAAAAGTTTGTATTAATAGGTTGAGTTTTACGTCATTTTTAAACAAAATGTAAAAAAGGTTTGAACTATTTAGTTCCGTTCTGTGATAACAGATCTAAATGTTCAAACGTTTTTCAGTTTCATTTACCATTTTATAATTGTATTCGTGGACAAAAGAGTTTACTAAAATGTTCCTAGTATTATATAATTGGGCACTTTTCCCAAGTTTGTTAAATTTATAAAAATCATACATTAAAAAAAATTTATAATAAATAGGTCATTATAAAACAAATTTAAAACGGTAATGTAGGTAGAGTTTTGAGTCAAATTAAAAGGTTTCACCCTTTTAGTATTTTAACTGTGTTCATATCTTCAACCATTTTAAAATTCCGACAAAAAATAAAATTTTACTTGTTGTTTGTAAAGTTTTTAATAAAAACTCGGCGTTACCCTTTTACACTCATTGTATAAGTCACAAATAGATATAAGTAATTTTACATATTATATGTCGTGAGTCTTTGTTCAGCGTATGTTTATGGCGCGTATCGGAACTTATGTTTCATCATCAGATAATAAAACATTAATATGTTCACATTACATATAACACAAAAACATTTAACTCGCAACACAAAACGCACAACCGTGATATGTTATTCAGTCTACTTTGTTTCGCGGCAGTACGACTACTGACTAAATCCAGTGTTCAGTTTATGAGAGTCAGAGCTTCTTATCGTCGACATCCGTAATTTTCTGGAAATATCCGTATTGCAACATTAGGACTAGTTTAAATATACAATTTACATTAAACACCAGAATTCACAGCAGCGCATAAACCAAAAAATGGCAGCGTACAATAGTTTACAGTATAACTTGAAGTCGACGATTTCGACCAAGAGTTGAACACCATCAAACACATAGCTGTAGCCAATGGATATAAATGTTCAATGTTCGACAATTTGGTAAAAAAACATAAAACAACAAGCGGATGGACTAAACAAAATCCACACAGTACGGCAACATTCTCCCCGAACAACAGTGTACAGAAATTCTCCACAGAAACAAAACTGGGGTATATAGGATAAATTGCGGTGATTGCGATGAATTATAAATAGGCCAAACTGGAATTCCGCTCTTAAAACGGTTTAAGGAACATTTACAAAAGAAAAAAAGACGGAAACAAATCAAATTTCGCTCGCCATTTAATAGACACCAATCGTCAATTCACCGATTTTAACACCAACTCTTTGAACCCACCCAATTGTTTGTGGATGGTAAGTAAATGAAAACTGTAAAGGAATTCAAGACGTACAAAGCCATTAACAATAGCCAATTGCTTAAACGGCCAGCTACAGTTTGATCTAAGATATTGTACGATTCGGCGATAAGGATCTCTGACTCTCTGACACTGGATCTAGTCAGTTGTCATTAAACAAAGTAGACGTCTACCCGAGTTACATGTCACAGTTGTGTGTTTTGTGTTGTGAGTTAAATGTTGTTCTGTTATGCGAACATTTTAGTGTTTTAATACCTGATGATGAAACATATGCTTCGAAAGGCGCCATAAACATATGCTGAACGAAGTCACACGACGGATAAAGGTAATAAAATTTTGTTATACCTTAATAAGTTATTTTGAATTTATTTGAATTATAATAAACGTAGAATATAAACGATTTACCTTGAATTATTTATAATCCTTCTTTTGACTTCTACGATCAATACAACAACAAAACTGACAGTGTTGCCAATGAATACTGGTGTTGCCCTATCTATCAACGACATTCATGAAAACCAACTAAACTTTCTTCTCTTCTTTTTTTTGCAGTAAAAAACTATAAAATTCTTATGGACTGTTACGGCTAAACAATATTTCATGACAAAAGTATTTTGTTGAGTATTTAATTAAAATAATATTTTAAAATTAGAAGACAAATTTTAAACTTTTATTCATTTATTATTCTTTATTAATTTAAATAGCATGATGAAATGCATTCCAATATTGTCTTATTCAATAATAACTACCGCAAAACTATTTTAGAGTACTTGCTAGATTTTTGTATGTTATTACTTTCTACCTAAAAATAAAGCTTTTTAATTTCCTTTTAGGTTCGTAAAAAAAAATCACTGCCCACATTTGCACTAAACATAGATATATAGGCCTATATATTGATATTGAACGTTTTGCTTTAATAACACATTTCGGTACCAGCTTACACACAAAATCGATTAAACGTCTTTGCGCTTGACTAAATATACATTACGTTGAAAAGCAGCTTGTTACACCAATTACATTAAACTTTTCTGAGTAGTGTTGTTTATTTTTCTAGGAACAGTTGTTATACACAAAATGTATTTTATGTCTCACTATTACGTCATTAATAGTCTACAAGTATGTTGTCCGACTCTGGTCTGTAAACACGTAATTTACCTTCAGGTGTGTGTTTGTGCTTTTCTGTGTTTGTATTATTGTCTTTTTTAATTCTCAGTTGAAGCTCTGAGATGTACCGTGTAGATGGTTAAGGTTAGTTGTATATTTTAGCTTTACTTGTTTTCTTTACATAGGCCTAGATCTCTAGGTTTATGTTCCTTTAGTTGTTAGTCACTTGATAACGGGAGTTCATTTATACTCTCTAAACTTTGTGTATTGATTTTTAACACACGAATTATGGCAAATGTCCTAATAACTAATAATAAAATTGAACATCCATCGTTAATAAATGCAAACGTCAAACAGATAATAAAATAATGATATAACAAAAAAAAATGTATAAAATGTTTTATTAATATTCCGTTAGTATAATCTATAGCTATTAAACTAAAATCGCAAAATTAAACCAACAAATTTGGTAGAAAGTAACAGATGTATTTATTCCGTCAATGTTAATAATCTAATTTATATAATAATGTTGCCTTAATTAATATCCAGGATCAGGTCAAATTGTTTTAGATTGTGGACTTTAAAACTATTGTTAACACTGTCAACTGTTTAAAATTATACAGCTTAATGAAATAAAACAATTTATTATAATGTATATTTATAACTAGTATAAATATACATTATATTTATTAGGAAAACAGTAGGAGTTCCTAACTACATTAATTAGTAGTTCTGTGAACAGTATAGACCTCGTTCGTTGAAATAACAAATGGGGTTTTGAGCTTAGGTTAAAAATAGTGTGGCAGTAAGGAAGTAACCACAACTCACCTTCTGTCACAGCGGCCACAGTGACGCAGGACAGGAAAGAGCAAGACAGCAGGTAGCGGGCTCTCTCTCTCCCTCTCCATAGAATTATAAGCTTTTATGAAGATATCTAAAGAATAAACGTATAAAAACATGGTGTGGATAAAAAAGACTTTGACGATTCTTAACAAATTTGAAGTTTGCTGCCATTTTGTGAGCTTACCGTTAGAGATACGAAAAAATCTACAAAATAATATGGTAGAACATCAAATTTGCTACTCGCAAAATGTTATTTGTTTTTCAATTCGACTTACGATTAAGCCACAAACTGGCTTTGGAAAAAAGCTTACACTGAGAGAAACGGTGCAGCCGCCATTTTTATTTCACTGAAGGGGTCAAAAATGAAAAATGGAAAAAACTATATATACATGGCTCAGATTAGGAATAAGGAACATTTATGCAACAAATCATGACAATCAGTCAAGGCGTTTGGCCGTAATCGTAAGACAATCAGACCGACACACGGACGAAATGCCGAACGGTCGAGTTAAAACGGAGACCTCGCTTCGCTCGGTCAAATAAATGGGAGATAATAAATAAAACCGTTTACTGGAATAATACACTTTGTGAGTTCTCATATTTGTTTGGTAATGGGCAAACCTAGAATAGCTAGTTGTACATGACATTTAGGTAACAAAAACCCATAGCGGACTATATACAAGATCGGATTTTACACATTGAAATAAACGAAAATGTATGAGTATTTTTTTACTTAGGCTTGGTTAAGTCACAATCTGCGATTTTTTATGGTTTACACAAGCTTACTGTAACTCCAGAAATGGATAAGGTTTTGAGTTCAAATTTTTTTTTTAACATTTTGTGTATTACGATTTAAAAATGTGCCCAACAGAAATAATTTAGTTTTATTATTTTCAAAATGGCGGCCGTTGCAAATATTTAACGTGGAATATCTTGAAAACTGTTAACTTTCCAAAACACTTACAAGGGGCAAAATATTTTTCTACTTCAACGACAGACAAAATGTACCCTTTCTGTAGGTCAAAGGTATCCGAGTTGTCGAAAAATTTTGAGTTATAATAAGATAAAAAATAAGATAAAATCCATTTTCTGAAATTGTACTACTAAACCATGTCTCATCATGGATTTGTATCCAATATGTACTATAAATTTTAAAAAAATGCTAATGACTCCTGTTTTCCTTTTAACCCTTTCCCCGGTATTCATAATTATCACCAAGTGCTTCATACCAGATCTCTTATATGGCCAATTTGTGAAAATAGTTCCTATGAATTCTAACAGATTAGTTGAATCTCTTAGTTATTAAATTTTTAAATTTTATACAATTTTTTCTTCCTGTTTTACAGTCACAGCCGGAGACCAGTTATCTAATCATATCCCGTCAGCTTAGAAGCGATCCAACCGCCGTTTGCTTTACTTCCTCCCTCCTGCCCTCAAACCGCAGACATGATTAGATATTCCTAGCCGAGATTTGAACCCAACATCTTCTGATCAGGAAGACGCTACGTTCCCACTAGGCACTAGGCTAATGCTTGATTAAAGAAAATTTACAAATTAACAATACTTCGGTTACTTTACCATCGGTATAAATATTACGTTAAAAGTAAAAAATAGTTTATCAGTACTAGCTAGGAGCGGTTATAACAAGTTTTCTCTGTTCTTAATAAGTTAGTCTGTATAGTTTGTGTTCGTGAGAGGTTTACAGAAATGAGAAAAAATGGACCCTTCATATTCTTCTGCTATAATAATTATGCTTTATTATGATAGTAAATAAAGTTAACATAAAGAAGTTAAAATAAAGAAGAAGGTAAATTAAAAAAAGTTATTGTGATAGCACTATAGTAGTTTTCTAGAAAAGGTACTTTTAAAGTCAAGCATTTTAACATTTGCTGAAGATTTAACATTTCTGAAGTTAGCTTTAATATATTCTAAAAGATGGCGAAGTTACAAGCATTTAAAATACTACCACGGGTTAGTTCGAAAAACGGGGAGTGAAAAAAATTACTACGAGCTACTATGGAGTACGGGGGAAAGGGTTAAAATATTTAACGAAATGGTGACATTTTATTTTATATATAATATAAGGTGAGTTTAAATGAATACTATTAGTAAATCATTCATATTTTAAATATTTGTAGGATAATTTAAAAGACAAGTTACAAAAGAAGCAAAATTGTTTTTATACATTTTCATCTTTACAAAATAAAAGATACAGACTTTTGTACTCCATTAGGCTTATACGTCAATAAGTGACTGAATACATTTTCCAGATATTTTGTCTGAGTGGCAGCTTGTTCGCTACTCTTTCTCGATTGTAGGCCTTGTCAATCAAACATGTCACTTTTCTGCAAACATTAAGAATGCCTTTCTTCGCCTTACCGGTTAATAGAAAGTTTATATCTGTTTCTAAAAAAATGTGATTGCTTCTGTACGAGATCTTACGGTGAGGGATAACATTCACATTACGCCTCCACGTATATAGCGCGAGATGTGCCAACTTATGAACAAGAAAATACTCTTGAATCTTTAACTCTATTACAAAACGTCTTGAATCAATGTTGCTGAAAAGTAACTCTAAAAATTGTATTCCAACATATTATATATACAACAAAATTGTTAAAAATAAATATAAGAATCAATAAGTTTTACAAAAGGTAAATGACACAATGAAACTTCGCAATGTCAAATCTTTAAGCGGAACAATTTGGTTACTCTTTGACTCATGCCCATCATTGAGGACAGAAATATTATTCATGACCATCAATTGGGATTTAGGCTACAATAGATCAAGTCCACAGGATCACAAATGCAGTAGAGAATGCGATTGAGAAAAAAGAAACATATTGTGCAAGTGTCTTCTTGGATGTAGCAAAGGCATTTGACAGAGTATGACATGAGGGACTGGTGTGGAAATTTCAAAGAGATTTACCAAAGCAGTACTACACAATATTGAAGTCGTATTTATCTGATAAACACTTTCGAGTGAAATATGAAGACGAATACTCAGGTATGAAGAAAATATCGGCAGGGTGCCACAGGTAGTGTGTTGGAACCTATCTAGTACTTATTGTACACAAGGGACATTCCTACACCAGATGATACAATCATAGGTACATTTGCTGATGATACTGCGATTTTAGTGACTGATAAGAGAACTGAAGAAGCTGTAATTAATTAAACTCCAGAGGGCCACTGGTGAGGTGTGTGTATGGACTAAAAAATAGCGTATTAGTCTTAATGAATAGACACCAGTCAATGTTAAATGTACAAATAGTAAAATCGAGCATCGTATTCCAATTACAATAAATTCTAAACAGGTTCCTCATGCCGATTCGGCTAAGTACCTAGGAATGACACTTGACGTAAAGCTGAAATGGAAGGAGCATGTCAAAAAGAAAAAAAGAAGAATTAAATCTAAAGTTCAGGAAAATGTATTGGCTGCTTGGAAGACAATCACAACTGTCAATCCATAATAAGCTGTTGATATTTAAGCAGGTCCTAAGACTAGTGTGGACATATGGGATACAGCTATGGGGCTGCACTAATAAGAAAAATATAAATATAATCAAAGGGTTCCAAAATAAGGTGCTAAGATGTATAGTTAACGCACCTTGGTTCATCAGAAATGACGATTTACATAGGGACCTCAAAACAGACTCTGTCAGAGATGAAATAAAACAGCAGGCAGAGAAGCACAGGCAGCGCATCAGGCACCACGAACGCCCTGAGCTACGAGGGCTGTTGGATGTAACTGGAAGAAGACTGAAAAGAACCAAGCCTTCGGATTTGATTTGATGGACAATAGTGATAGGGAGTAACCGTTGGGTTATATCCCTTACAAATGATATTCATTTATGAGGAATAAATTACTAGATGGGGTACATCTTACTCAGTTGTAATAAAAAAATAAATAATAAAAAAAAATCAGTCACTGTGACCGTAAATTTATCTTAAAAACAAACAATTATGTTGGAATGTATGCAGAACACAGATAATAAAGGTTTACTTAACAGAATACTATAAACGATATATATAATTTAAAAAAAAAACATTTTAAAAGATGGCATAATTTCAAGACATAATACCAACAGTAAACTTTTTTATATTATCACGCCTGACGTTTCGTCTTTTTTTCCAATCGTTTGTTTTATATATGGAAGTATCTAATAAACGAATTGTAAAATAAATTATAATAACAACAAGAAAAACATGAAATCAGTCATTTGGAGTTAATAAACTCGATTTACCATTAATTAATGTAATATTTTATTATTAAACAGACATCAAACACTTCACAATTATTTGTAAAGTTATATAGAGTTAGCGTATATAATTAATACACGGTATAAAAATTGCTAAATATCATAATTCTAACATTAAAATTTATGTAGTTACATAATGCTGCTAAACTCGTCGTAAAACAAATACAAATAATAAAGACTAAATATTTTCAAATTAAACCATGCTTATGTTGGTAGCACTATACATTTGTGCAAAGAGTTCACAAGCAAACATATCAGCATGGAGTCTTATCGTAAACTTACACCTACGTACGGTGTACGACAAGCACCTTATGGTAAAATATCACTGTTGAGACTTTAAACAAACATTTCTTATGGGGTAGCGACTAAAATGAGTGGCTATTGCTTGATCATATTTCAGTCGCCCTCTCCTGTTATGTCGTTGATTGCCATGCATTATTTATTTTCAATCTGCCTTGCAGCCGTGTTTAAGGCTAGCGTTAAACAAAGCTTGTTCTTGCATTGCTAGAGAGTTATTTGTTCCTTAAATTTAAAACTTGCCCAAAGAACATAAATTTAAAATACATTAATTTATCTATACTAATACTATAAGGAGGTATAATTTTTTTGTTTGTGTGTAGGGGGTAATCTCTGGAACTACTGAATCGATTGAATAATTAGTTTTACTAACAAGAAGCTACACTATCCCTGAGCAACACGTGCTGTAATTCATTTTGATAAATCATTTGTTATAAATATTTGTAAATTTAGTCGGAAAAAATCTCAGGTTAGGCCTAGACTGATGAACCAACACATATTTCTTGAATGTGTTTACTTCCATTACCATAGCAACCAATTGAATAAAATAACAGATAAAACAACTGTTTTCCCTAATATTTCCATTAACAGCTGTTTTAAAACTTTGAAGCAATTATTTATATGTCTAACTTTTAAATTAGGTTTTTATTAAAGAGTAGACCTGAGTCTTGCTGGTTCTTTTAGTCTTTATTATGACTGCTGTTATAAAATATACGAAATTATTTGATTTCAACGTTCAACATTACAGTAAAACCTCATTAATCCGGACTAATTGGGGCTCTAAGTCGTCCGGATAGTTGAAAGTCCGGATTAAATAAAATAACCTTAATATGAACAAAGGTACATAATGAAACACCCTTTATAGAAAACGAACATGTATTTTGAGTTTAGTTGTATGTACAGACAATACGTTAATTCATAAAACACGTAGTAAAATGTATTAAAGTGTGAATATGAAAGGTCCATTCTGTGGACTACTAGTTTAGAATGGCTTATTCCAAATTTAGCTGAATGTAATCTTTATAACCTGCAGTCAACTGGCTGTCCGGATTAAGCGAAGTCCGTGTAAATGGGGTCCGGATTAATGAGGTTTTAGGGTACTGTATTTACCATCTCAGCTTTGGGGTTATTTTAAAGAACCTGCAACTTTATTATACAGAAAACATAACATGGTAGATGGTTCCAACGCGTTTTCTCCTAGTAGTTAATACAAATGTAGGCCAAAATTCATTGCTTTTCGAATCTTTATTCATTATTATTCTTTATCTATTACCTGGGTAGACCTAAGGTCGTGAGCAGTCAATGAACACCATTCATGGTATCCACGTGGTGTTATAACCCGTTACCGTGCGAAACAGTTGAACTATATGAAACAATAGGGAAGGAACTACCCCTTCCTGTTGGCCACGCCTTAATACTCTGGCCAGTTGTCAGTCTCACTCCAACTTGTCAACTAGACGCTTGCCATCAATTGCGTGTGCTTAGTGTTTGAATTGTGTTTTGTCTGTGGTTGGTGTGTTCTACTTCTCAGTCTTAGCTCTGAGATGCATCACGTAGATATTTAAGGTTAGTAATCATTTGTAGTTTTACTTTGTTCACCCTTACATAGGCCTAGTTGCTTGGGTTTATGTACCGTTAGTTTTAGTCACTTGAGAAAATTGATTTGTATTCCCGAAACGTCATGTTTGATTATTGAACACACAAATGATGGCAAATGTCCGAACAAGTAATTATAATTTTTTTAAATATCCAGAATAATTTTTAGGTATATATGTGTTCGGACTCTAACGAACGTATTTTAGGTCTGTTTTGGTAAAAATTATTTGGTACGCGCGTGTTTTTCTAAATAGCTTGGACGAGTTTGTCATAAAAAAACCAAACAACTTTAAATACTTTTTTTGGACCTGTAGAATTTTATTTAGATTTTGTAAATGAAACTTTGAATCGTATGAAAAAAATAAACGTAGGAAATAGTTCTACACATTTTGTATTTTTACACGACTCATATAGTCCGTCTCCCCCCCAAAATCGATCGAAAAGTAAAATATCATAAAAGTACTCGGTTCAAATCCACAAGGGGTTTGTCCTCTGCGATCAAATTTATGCGATCCAAAATTCTAGGCGGAAAGGTTGAGGTGAAAAGCAGTCGAGGAAGCAAGGTTTAGGTGCAATTCGTAAAGAGAGTTTTTCCACCGTGAGCGGAGCGAAGAAGAGCTTGAACTAAGGTTGGAGCCAGAGGTGCCAACAAATTGTACTTATATATTTCGTACAAGCAGGCATACAATAAGCGCCTTCGTGAGTAGACCAATTTCCCAAATAGTTGGTTGAAGCCCTAAAACAAATAAACATAATGTTGGAAATTCGCTTACCTTACGTCAGCGGTTCAGCTGAATAGTCTAAATATTTGAGTTATCAAGTAAAAAGTTAAAAAGCTGTTTTTCATGGCATTTAATTAATATTAGAAATAATTGTCACGTTAATGGTTTTTTTAAAATATTACATAATACAATCTACTTAGGGTTTTAAACCAAGTTTATTAAATTCAGTAAATTATACAGGACGCCCGTGCTATGTCGTTTTAAACGGATGATTCTGTCTCAAACGGTGACAGATTTTATGCATTAACTAGCTGCCCGATCCGGCTTTGCACGGATAGGCAAATCAAAGTTAAATGTATATTAACAAAAAATATATATCAATAAATATATTACACTATGTATTTCTTATGGGGATTTTTAATAACTTTGACAACCCAAACAACCCCTAAAATTTATATTTTTTGAAAACCTTTCTTACCGAGCACCTAGGGCCCTAGATGAAGCTACATACCAAATTGCATTGCAATTCGTGCAGTAGTTTTTGAGAAATCGTGATGAGTCAGTGAGTGAGTGGCTTATATATATATATATGGATAAAATATTACATGCAAAGACAAATATCATACAAAACACCAAACAGTTACATACATTCAAGAATACGGAGATTAAAAGCATCTTTGAAATAATTCAATACATTTTTTTAATTTTTAAATGTACTGTATTAGCTTTACATTTGAAACCGTATTCACAAGGTCCCAGCTGTTCATTAAAATTACTCTAACATTACTATTGCAATAAAAAATTAAATAAAAATGATACTAGAAAGAAACAGAAGAAGAAACCAAGGAAAGTTAAAAGAGTACAAATACCAAATTCAAATCACAAATTTAAGAACAGTGTTTTATGAAAATCTTAAAAGGAATTAAAAAAAAAAAATAATTATTAGACAATTTTGAAATCATCAAACGTAAAATAAACAACGCTAAAAATATCTGATTAAACATTTTTTAAATATTAATATACACAAAACAATCTACATTTATTCAGTAACTAAACAAAGCAGTTTATTCAGCCAATCATAAGAAGAATATAACAATTGCTGCAAGGGAGAGCCAATAAATAGTACTGTAAAGGCGAACACTTTTTCTTGTTATTAAAAAAGCTGAACATCAATAGCATATAATGCTACAAAATATATACAAACAAAATAAGAGTGGAGGAATACATAATTATAAAACTAATTAAAATTTTAAGATTATTAATCAAGAAAGAAAAATAGAAGGCACAATACACTAAAACTTGTAAATAACTATATATTTTTAAGATAAAATAAAACATAACAAGAAAAAACAAAAACAGCAAACACAAGAAACAGAGTGAAATCATAAAGTACAGAAATAAAAAGAATAAATTAATTACAAAGGTTGAAGAGCACTGTGGCGGCAAATTCACTATGATTGAATGAAACCCTGAACCACAAATAGAAGGAAAAAACAATACAAAACAATTTTATGAAAAGTTGTGTTTAATGAACTACCCTAATGAACATTTCAATGGCGTAGTAGTGTTAAAACCCTCTGAGGATGATGACTATGTCATTGAAATGTGCATTACGGTAGTACATTAAACATAACTTTTCATGAAATTGTTTTGTTATTGTTTTTTTGTTCCTTCTATTTGTGGTTCAGGGTTTCATGCAATCATTGAGAATAAATGAAGTAGCTACGGTGGACAACGAAAGAGCAACGTTTGATTGTAAGTATAAATTTATCAAACTATAATTTTTGGTCAAAACTCAAAATGTGTACTTAAATTAAGAAAAACAGAAATAAGTCGTAATAACCAACTAATTATAGGTAAATGAAAATTTATAATTTTTGTTTTTAAAAATATACTTTTGAAATAGAGAATAAGTTTTTATTTGAAGTTATAACAAAGTAGTTTTAAACGAACAAGACTAACACAACTTTTGATTACTAATAAAGTACATCAAAGTTTATAAATCCTGCAGTTTTATAACACAGCTGGTGGGTTTAACTGCACTGCGACAACGCAAAGCAATATTTCTGTTGTCAACATTAGTTGTATTATTCGTCTGCATGCATTTCATACACAAACATTATTTAATACAGGCTTTGAACGACTTTTTTATGAAGTTTAAAAGTTCTGAAAATTCGGCTTAGTTTGTAATAAACAGAACTTATTTTAATAAGAATTGAGTTTTAGATGGTAAACAATTTTATTTATATAACCTAATTATTCATCCCCGGAAGCGCAGTCTAACTGTTATTAGACAATTATTTTGAAACTTTCTGTGTTTGACATCGTAATAAAACTATTTGCGTTTCCAGTGACTAAATCTCTCAGGTGCACGTTATAAATAAACAGACTTGATTACTCTGAAAGGTAAATTTCAATTACCCGGTCTCCGTTGCGTGTGACAGTTTGTAGATTAAAAACTGTAACATCAAAGATTTTAAACCGTCCAAGTGTAATAAACGTTCGTGGAAAGATCTTGTGATAGTTTAAAGTGATATTACTTTACTTGGCTGAAATTGTTTTATAAAGTATTTAAATTAAAACTGGCTGTGTATCCGGTAATGAAGTTTGAACATTAATGACTTTACTAAAGTCTTATGAACATTTTTTTACTTCTAACTACCAGGATTGTATAGTAATTAAAAAAGTGTATTACCTAATACGGTCCATCATAATCCTTATTTATTGTGTTTTTTTCTAGATTAACGGTTTCGACATGTGTTATGTCATCGTCAGATCACTTGAACACAATCGCGTTAGTAAATATACACAACACATAATACAACAATTTAATACAGTTTTCACATTATTATGGACAAGGTGGTCACCGTGCAAGGTCGCAATGTTTGAGTTCATCAAATCTGCATAATATGTCGGCGTTTGTGTAGAGATAATTGTATTGAATATGTATTTTTTTAATATGGTGTATTCTGTCATTCAAAAAAACGTTCTGTTGTGTGCCTGTGGTTTTAGATATTTCTAATTGCTCGAGTGTATTAAGGAGGTGGTCTTTTTTTAAACGCATCTAAATAAATATTAATGTAAATGTGTGTTTGTTCATGATCGATAATCTCCGAAATTACTTCACCGTTTCCTTTGAAATTTTGACACAAATCTATATTTGTATATATCTTATGTAGCATAACGGGACACATTTTTTTACATATCTGAACCTTTATGATTTTGGGGGGTAGGCGGGTTAAAAATTTCAAATATAAAGGTAGGCCATGTAATACACCATTGAAAAGCTTATTAATTAAAAGAGAAACAGGATTTCGCAAACGAGAGCTTAGTATCAGGTTATTATTATTTTTAATATTAGGAAAAGTAGGTTGTATGTTATTTTCCAGAACTTTGTCCATTACTTTGATTTTTTTTTGGGTTGAACATCCTGCTGTTTTGCACTTAAGGCTAATGAAGACGGGACCTACAGTTTTACGTGGAATCCGAACCACAGCCAATGATATCTGTTAAGAAACCATTTAGAAAATTATTCGGGATCAGTGGGAATTGAACCCGGAACTTTTCCATTGGTCGCCATGACGATTGATAAAGCTTTGACGCCTTTACAACCACGGCCATCGTGGCTAGTATCCATTACTTTGAAACGAAGCAAGATATTAAGCTCTAGTTTGCGACATTGTGTAAATCTTTTAATAAGCTTTTCAATGGTGTACAGATGACTTAAATTAATCCCTGGCACCCCTAAGCACACCAAAATCATAGAGGGTCTGATATGTCAATTTGTCCTGTTATGCAACACAAGATACATACGAAGTTTTGTTAACTTATTTTCAGTAACAAAAATAATGAATTAGTTAAAGGGACTTTAAAACACTATATTCAATGTATATAAATACAAATCTGTTGCAAATAATCCTACAGTTTTATAATTATATACAATTATCAGTTAAACATTTCCTCACCATATTATGTAAGCCTAGACAAAGTTTGTTGTTATTAAATAATATTTTTTAAATGATGCATTTTTAATGAGTGTCTAATTAAAATCTGCCTTTGATTTTTTTTTAGATTGTATAGTCACGTTATCGTCATTGGCTTTTCAATAATAAAATAACAACCCTTGTACCGGGGTATCTATCATTTTTTCAACAATGCTGAATGGAAAAAAGATGCTAGATGTGGTGGCAGTTATCTTTTCGTTCATCTAATGCGCATAGAATGAATTGTTCGGTAACTTTAAAAAAACAAGTGCATTTTGTTGATGGGTACAGTTTAAGGTATAGACTGCGACCAAATAAATTTGATAAATCAATCAATTATTATAAATAACAATCTTTGATTATTGATTAATATTGCCAAAACGTGAACCTAGCTAAAGTAGAAGTAGCCGCAATATTCTACTTGAGACGTAAAAACTAAAATTAACTTTTAATCATATTTGAGCTACTAAAGGTATTGGTAAAATAGTGCGAAAGCTCGGAGGTAAATAAATTTCGTTGGATCGTGGCTAGAGTCGGATATTTCACGTTATTGTTTTACAAATACCAAAGCGTATACAACCCAGTAAACACCGTCAGTTGGTTGATGCAAGTGACTCTAAGCATGAATAATTAAGTGCCCTTGTACAATATTTATACCGTCTAATCCGCTTTCCTGTTTTTATAAGCTCATCAACCGTGAATTTGTGAAAAGACGTTATGTTTATGAGTACCTCTATTGTTTGTCAGAATGAAGAAACGGGTTAACAATGAACTAATATTTTCCATTGTTGATCATATGGTTTTATTCCTAAGAGGGTTGTATTGTGTTACTTGATACTTACAAACAAAATTACTTTTAACATATAATAGGATTTTAATATTGTAAACGTTACCTCACTCGTTCAATAGCTATAATATTAAATCATTTCTTTCTGCCAGCTACAGCTTAAAGAGCAGTTTTACATCTAAACAAAATATAATTATTGAAGTACCAACGGAGTTTTGCCTCTGTACAGTTACTGCAATCAAACTTGTAATATTATAATTTGAAAATATATTACAGAATAGTCAAACATTTTCTAAATATAAAATTGTCTATCCCGTGTGGATGTGTTTATGACGTGTTTCTGGGCTCATCTTCAGTATATCGCCAATTTAAACATCTGAATTTTTACAATAAACGGCTGTTTTTAAACTATAGTATTTCACATAGCGATATTTTCACAGATGATTCCGTCCCATTAACCATAGAACAATAGCGTACGTAAAATTTACGTGTAGAGCCTACATTTTGTACATCCCCTTATCCCCCGCCAATCTACCACTGTGGCCTTTCAACAGTGCTTTAGGCAGTTAGTTGCCTTTGAGACTGCTAGTGGAAATTTACACGTGTAATTTACGTATAGCTAGTTTTAACAGTAGGCTATATTTAACAACGTGATAAAAATGAAGTTGTTCCTCAGAAAGGAAGAAGAACCTACTGTTCATTTTGTGATTGGAAAAAGAAGAGGATGTCAGATACATACCATAACTGCGGAAAAGTGAAAAAATGCCCTCAGTGTGCGTAGGTTCCGAACAAATGAATAATATTTAATAATACAAATTATTTTATAAAGTTAAATAGCATGTAATTTGTAAAAAATTTTAATTTTAAATAGTAAAAATAATTCAATTTGTATATGATAGCTTTAATTTATTCATCATTTTCCGGAAATATACAGGTATTAGAGGTTACACGTCAGTATTACGTGTCGCTAGTAATAACGACATTCCGACTAACTCTAGTACTTAATATTATAGAAGAGAATAACAGAATGTGTGGATTTTTCAATAAGCGCCAAATGACATCATTTACGTTACACTAATGTTCACGGCAGGTACCGATGAATTCCGAACGATCAGCAATGAAAATATGCAGATATAAAGTTGATAGTCTGCAAGTGTATTGGTTTCACTGCGTCTTTGTCAAAAACAAAATTCAAGTAAGAAAAGTGTAAATTTCAAATATAAAATAAAAGTAATAAAGGAGACATATATAACTCGTTAAATGTTTGGTTTTGAAAATAGCAAAGCCCAGATGGTTCATCTGTAGAATAAGCCCGCAACTTCTTCTGAATGCCGTCCTTAGTGATTCGATAGTTCGAAGTCGATGATGGATATCCCTAAGGTAACACCATGAGAAAACAAAATAGTGATAAATCGAGTGAGCGATCAGAAACATCTCTATCAGAATCGCACCTAAACGGTTAGCAAATTGTATTTTAACTCTGACCTGCTGAAACCAAAATGTAATCTGAATTTTTTAATTACTGTACTATAATCTGGGGCGAGGTAGGTTTTATAACATAACACAGTCACAGTCTCAGTCTCACCAGGTTCGAAAAATTAAGGACCTACTAATGGAGACACAGAACACCAGAAGATCACTCAAAGCCTGTGCAGATATTTTGGTGCGGGAATTTTGTTCTGTCCAATATCGGAAGTTATGCTACTGACATAACTCGATAGGTGGAATTTTGCTTCATCGCTGCTCCAGAAAATATCCGTTAGAGAGACTTTTCAAAAAATATATATTCAGATAAAGGTTTACTGGGTTCCCAGTCTGCTTCACTTAATTCCTTTACTACCTTAATTTCATACGGATGCATTTTAAAGACTGTGTGAAGAATTTGTCGCACTGTTCGATGTGAAATTCTCAAGGCAACTTCGTGTTTCCAGCAGAACATTCCGGGGATCGCATACCGAAGCTTCTACCCGTTATTCAGTTTTGTACCCGACCACTTAGTTATGAATATCCGTTTGTATTTACGTTGGAAACTCATCGCAAGATAGTTTTTCGATCAAAAAACGTGATGGCCTGGTTATAAACTGAATCGCCCACGACATGGTCTTTATATAGCAATGTAGAATATTAGTTTTTTTTTTAAACGACGCGATTACGAGACCACGATGCTCACCAGACTATGACTTCTACTAACTACACTTGATTCCACGTTCACCGTGCTCTACAGAACGCCCATAAGCCATACTATGCATAGGCCTACGACAGTCTCAGCGAAACTAGCCAACTAAAAAACATCAACACTCGGTCAGTTGACGCAACAGCATGACAATAAACGTGATGTTTCCTGTAATGGTAGTAGCATGTCTATTCTCCCGTAAGACCTGTGAACGTGGAATAGAGTGTAGAGATGTGCTTGGCAGAACGTAAAGAATTTTCGAGAATAGCTACCCAAACTTATCTGTTATTTCAGAGAACAGTTATGTGAATATATCTGTTCTCTATTATTTTCTTTCTACATCTACGTCACAAATACATATGCCAATAAGAGGACAAGTAATATACATCACAATTACATATGCGAATAAGAGGACAAGTAATATATGTTCCCAACATGTCCTCTCAGCTGCTCTCCGTCTTACGTCACATCAACTCTAATCAATAAGATTACAGACTGTCTGTTCTCAATGTTTTTTGTAGACCAATGAAAGTGCACCTTTTCTCTTCTCTAAATATGTTTCGTTTTGTAGCATAACCTAGCTATTCCCTCTCCAGGCATCTGTTCGTTTCTTTCTTTACACTCCCAGCACGCACTATGCAATGCTCTGCCGTCTGCTACTATTATTTTCCCGATTCCCGCTCTCACGTGAGTGTGATGGCGTATGTAGTTGTACTTGTATATTGTGGTTTTGTATTAAAAAATAAAACTGTTTAGTGTTTAAATAGTTTTCAAATTTTATTAGCTGTTGAATTAGTCACGATTTTGTTTAGTTTACAATCATTTTATTATTACATATTATGCTCTTTTCAAAAGCCTACAAGAAACCAAAATATTTTAAATTAAATAACCGGTACCAGAAACTGGCACATACTTTCTCACAAACATATTTAAATTATTAAACAGATTCACTGTGACTTTATAACTGTATTAAAGTAGGAGAGGGGATACATTAAAGTAGGAAAATAACTAATAAATATTATTATTATTAGCTAGAGAGAAAACTATTGGATTGATTTAGAACAAATTTGCAACAAATATGTCAATTAGGCCTGTATAAGTGCAAGAAGAAAGGTTTTGAAAACTTTTAAAAACAACTACCTTCTTGGCCTAAAAAACTTCCTAAATCAATTGTTATTATTATTAGCTTAACGAGAATTTTCAGAAGGATGCGGTTTTTGCATAAGGTAGGACACATTAAGGGCTACAAATAAGCAAAATTTTATCAAAATCGTTAGAGGCGTTATTTAAAAAAATAACAACTGATTTTTTGGGGGGTTTTTGACCAAAAAAAGGGGTTGTTTTTCAACATTTTTCAAAATATTTTTTCGTGCATCTGTACAGGCCTAATTAACATGTTTGTTCGAAATCGATTGAAAAGTTTTCTCTCTAGCTTTGTATACATACAGACAGACAGACATTTTGTAAAAACTACTTTTTTGGACTCAGGGGGTCCCAACTCGGATATTTCCACAAAAATCTCAACATCGATTTTTTTTGCGATCACTATATACTTTCTCTATACTATAGTATAGTGAGATAGTAAATTATAAAAGTTGTTTTTCAAACATACATTTACACTTAATATACCTGGTAAATCTTAACTGAATTTTGAATGAAGCACCCAGATATAACGTTATATTTGCTGAAATTCAACATTTTGTTGGTGATATTTATCAGTTCTTTAACAACAGGTTTAAGGAACAGTTCGCAAACTAGAACAGAACAGTTTCCCAGAGTTAACTATTTCCGCACATTTCTGCAACTAAAAACTAGATCAATGTAATGATTTTTTTTTGCGTCATGCTGCCATACCCCAAACCAGTGGCTGCGGAACGTAGTACTTTATTCAGCCGTATCTTTCTTTAATTAATTTTAACCTGAAGATGAGATTAAGATCTAGAAACGCGTCGTTACAAACTAAGCTCGTCCAAGCGATATTAAGAAAGTCACATGATGAATAAAACAGGTAATATAGAAACAATTAATTATTCAATAATCTGGAAGATATTTTCAAATTATACAACAACGGCTTTAATAAGTAAAAAGACTTAACATTCAACTAAATTGAATATAATAGTTATAGAATGTCTTTTTTAATAAACAAGTTATTATTATTCAAAGTAGCTACTAAATAGTCGTTGATATAATAATAAAGACCATAATTCCGGATGCACTCGAAACTTTGTGCTTAGAACAATTGTGCCAGTTTCCTTCCTCATAACTTTCCACCTCCTTTCTTCTACTTGACTGAGCATAAATTGTGCCTGTCATGGGGTGAAACTTTGCTCGTATTTCTTGTGTTTTTGTTTACACTTGAACTTTGCGAGGCAATAAATTTAATTTTCACATTACTTAACCACTATATTATTTAGTTTAGGAACGAGTAACGGCAAAACGATACGTATTTGTGTTTTAACTAAAAAAATACGAAAAATAAATGTGTTATAAACAAATGTATAGTCAACTCCTATAAAAGCGAGTGGGACGCACGTGAGGAGCATAATAGTATAACAGCTGATTTCACCCATCATCTATAATAGTTAAACAAAACCCAGCGTAGATTACACTTTGAGGTTATGTTCACAACTTCAATCATTATAACTTCTTGTGAAATTTATTTTTTAAATATGTGTTGTATAACAAATGTGTGCTATAATAAGTTGTAAGATTTGTTTTAGGTTATAAACTGAATATAAATACAACCTTTTATCATCAATATAATATTCGTTTTTACAAATTTAAAGAAGAAATTCCTATTCGTTAAATTTTGGAAACGTCCGTAAATCTTCGTTTAACACATAAACATAGTCGATTAATAATTTCTTCACTATATTATTAATAACTTTTAAACATTGAAACCGAATAATTTTCTCAATGGTTTCTTTACGTACATCATTGGCTGTGGTTTGGATTCCACGTAAAACTGAAGGTCCCGTCTTCAGTAGCCGTGCAAAACAGCAGGACGTTAAAAACAACACAAAAAAACAACTTCTAAATCATTTGATCGATCAATATGAAATATTAGGCAATTAAAAGATAACATGTGCATCTTTCTTTAGATATATTATAATGTATATAAATTTAAAAAAATTACAAATAGACCTGCAGCTTTATGATTCTTTTAAATGTACACATTTACCGAGTTAAAACTCCCCGTGAGCATAGTTAGGTAGGCCTAGATAAAGTCAGTTGTTTTTTAAATAGTCTATATATTTTTAGAAAATCCTGATTTTTATTCACTCACTTCCTAAAGTTAATATTTAACTGTTTTTATTATTTTTTTTTATTTAAAAGATTATTTCAAGTTCCAAATCACTGTGAAGTTAAATATTTGATTTACACTTTTATTTTGGTTAAATTCCGAGTTTTAAAATTGCATCAGTATGTTACAACCAAATTAATAGGAAATAATTAATTGGTTCGAAACAGCTGATAACCTAATTGAGTTTCAAATAAGTAACTTATTTACTTTACTCAACTGTTGGTGTGTTTTAGGTCTTATTTGTTGCTGTGTATGTCAGTGTGTATGAAGTTTTGTTTAGACTTTGTATTTTTTTCATCCCTGATAATAAATGAAAGTGATATTGTTAAGATACGTGGTAATTGAATTGAGAATTTGAATACTTTTAATACATTAAAAATGCCAAAAACAAGTCGAATTTTGTTACTTTACATCAAAATTAATCGAATTTCGACCACAGCAGATACTCGTATTCTTTTAATTCGTGTATTTCTGATGTGTACTAATTGATCTGCCTACAATTTTTCACGGGGGCTTATTAGTACCGCATGATTGTAAGAAATCGTCGTTAAATATTTTTAATAAAAAGGTTTAATTACATAAAAATTTATTATTATGAATTAATTGTTTTAATATAAACCCTTTATAAAAGTTTTAAATAATTTCCATCATTATAATTTACAAACGAAACACTATGTGCATCCCAAAAATTCTACATTCTTTATGATCTTTAATGCAATGTACCAGAGACTACAGGCTGCATATTTTCATAGTACTAAAATGTTTTCAAACACTTTGACCCATTATATTGACTTAGTAAATATTGAAAACTTTATAAATTAATATTGTTTGCATTTTCATTATGTGAACTTTTTTTAAATAAACTGTAATATATTTTAGTTAAAACTTCATTAACTTGATTTAAAATGACAATGAATATTAGTTCGCATATTAGTGATAAAAATATATCTAGGTCTCTAAAAGTGGTAAATTATGATAAATAGTAACGTAATTCATCACACACACACTAAACAGATAGAGAGGCCTTTTGTTTGGATTATGCCTTGAGAGTGACGGATAGGTTATAATCATGCGAGTGACGCGAAATCGTTAAAAATTGCACTGATAGCCGCCTATTTGTCACCTGGTGTCAATTTGTCAAACGTATTACTTCCTGTGGTTTATGGACTTTGGATTAATCTTTGATAAAGTATTTATAGAATAGTAAATCACGGTAAAAAGTAAGTTTGGTTTTACACGTCATTTCATTTCTGATATGTAGGCTATTTGATTCTCAAAAATCAGCCGTATTGTAAATTCTGGAACTTTGGGTCTAAAATTACCTCTACCGACTGGCCTAGAAACATTTTTATTAAATGCATTTTTTACATTCATTACGATAGCAACCATCTAAGAAAATGTTTCATCATCAACAGATTTTTTTTACGTATGTTAAAAAACAAAATCTCCGAAAAAGGTCACAGTCATATATTTCAAACGAGTTTATAATTGTTGTTAAATACAAATATTATAAATAAAACATCTGATTTGGATATAAAACCACTAGAACTGGTCATGCTAATTTGTTTGCAACGCCAAGCCATTTCGGAGCGACTTCAAGCTTATTTCCAAAAATTCGCCAAATATAGCAAAATTATAAACCAATCCAAAGTGTTCCGAGGCTGTTTTTTTATAGAAAGGTTCAAAGAATTCATAAAATAAAAAAAATTATTGATGCAAAATTTACAAATTTATTAGCTTAAGAAACAAAAATGTTCAGTAAGGAAAGGAAAAAGTTTAACTTTATGCCTCATAAAAAGTAGTAAGCATTTCTTGTAATTTATTCATAAGTGTAAAAAGTTTCGTAATTTACTTCTAAATAGAACCGTATAAACATATTTATCAATTTCAAATTTATTATTTTGAAAACACCAGTTTTTATTTTCCTACTACAAGACCGCTAACAATACTACGCCTACTTTTAATAGTAATTTAGGAATATATCCGTTGCCCAAAAATGAAATATTATTATATGAAAGTGTAGAGAATAAATCATAGAATTTATCTATATATTCGTAAATTCTCATTTTGTAAACTATTTCACATTGTATTACTTGTTCCACAAAATTAGAATAAACTGCCCAAATACAAATTACAGTTGGGATCAGAGTGAGCACCGACTTGCTTTGCGTTCTCATGCGGTGGTTTGAATTCTACAAAAGTCAGTATTTCATACTTCTGTAGGAATAGCATTCAAAGAGTAAAATATAGTTTACTTTATACCAAACGAAAGATCGAAGTTTCCCTACAAAACGCTATCAAGATATAAATAGAAATACAACCAATTTTAAGCAATATATCGAACGCAAAATGTGCTGTTTCATTGGTTGAAAACTGTCCAATTGCAAGGGTTTACAGAAACCTTTATATTTTTGAAACTATAAGAGTGAAGTCTGATTGGAAGGCACTATTACAAAGACGAATCCAATGGTATCTTTATAATATTGTCAAAATATTTATGTCGAGCAATATTTAGCTTTATAGAAGTGACAAAGGTGAGCAATTTCTTAGCATTTTATTCGCTCGACATTATTTTTTTCTGAAAACTACAATTTTAAAACAATGATTACGTATGTAAATACATACGTTTTAGAAACACATCGTTTGTAATAAAGTTAAAGGTTAAATCATTTTCTATCCTCCACTTTTGGTTTTATTGCGATTGGATGATTTTTATTGGGTGAAATATTCCATACAAAGTAGCGCTGTTAATCGAGTAGTGTTAAAACAAAGCAAAGCGCTATGACTGCTCAATTGAGCAGTCAAACATCTGTAGAGTTAATACAACCTTAGGTTAGAAATACTAAACCAACGCTTATTTCTTGAAAACATTTATATTTATTGCCATAGAGCAACCTGGCCTGCGGTACGCCACTGCAAAATAAATCAGGTGGTCTCTAAGGAAGTTTTAAACATGCCGTCAGACCACATGATTCCAAAACACTCTATTGAGATACAATTCAAGACAAAAATCTTCTCTAGGGAAGAATGGGAGTCTGGAAGGAGTTTATACGACGAGAAGGATATAGTCTGGTTTACAGATGGCTCGAAGACGAAGGCGGGAACAGGGGGTGGAGTCAATGGGGTTCAACCTAAGGGCTCCACTGTCCTGTATCTAGACAAACATGCTACTGTTTTTCTGGCAGAAGTTTGTGCGATCTCGGAGTGCATAGAAGAGAATCTTAGAATGGGATGCGCTAAATTCATATAGAGTAAAATCTAAAGTGGTTTGGCACTGCCTCTCGGCATTGATGAAGCTTAGCCAGGGGAATTAGGTTTCTGTGTGCTGCGTCCCTGGGCACTCAGGTGTTGATGGTAATGAGAGAGCAGATGAGCTAGCCAGGAAAGGATCTGAGTCTCCTCTTGTGGGCCCTGAGCCGGTGCTTGGGATTTCCTATGGGCATGCCAGAGCATCGGTTGAGATGTGGATGCAGGAGGGCAAAGACAAAGCCTGTAGGGTTTCAGGAACAGGTGGACTTGCCAGGAAGTTGTTCAAGCCAGGCAGGAAACATGCTGAAGATCTTATCTCGCTAGGAAGGGATAACATGAGATTGGTGGTTGGCCTATTAACGGGTCACTGTCATCTCAGGAAACACCTACATATAATAGGGATTGCTGAGGAGAGTATATGTAGGAAATGCGGATTGGCTGAAGAATCGGCGGAACACATCCTTCTGGAATGTGAGGCTCTAGGTAAAGCCAGAACTTTCACACCCTAGGCCCCCCAGGGCAGGAAAGGGAAACCATCCTAGGAAACCCAATAGGTAGCATCTGTTTCTTTACGAGGAAGACAGGTATCACAGGGTGGGAGTAATTAGGGAAATTAAGGGGACAAAAGATCAATTTGGTCGACGCCGGCAGGGTTCTTTTAGGACCTTGCAACACATATAATAAAAAAAATAGAGCAACCTACTTGGCTAATTAAGAATCGGTTAATTTTGTTTAACAACCAACAGCGTATTAGGTTTGGTTTATATTATATAACAAAATAATTCCATTTACAAAAAAAAAAAACCTTAGCCCTACTAAAAGACCACTACGTCAAGATCGAGGATACCGCCCCACCACAATACCCCAATCCAAGTGCCTCTATCCTAATCAATCGGCAATTCAGTGAAAATAACAGGTCATACGATACTGTAATTTTATTGCCATTTGCTTCAGCAGAAGTCGCCGCTGAGATTGGTGAGAGAAGCGAGCACAATTATAAACTAAGAAAACCTTGAACAGCAAAACACATCAAAACACAAAATAAAATAAAGTAACATGCATTTTAAAATGGTATTTAAATGGTGTTTACAAATTTGTTTTACGCTGTGATAATAACCACCAATGCGTTTGACTCTTGAACAAAACAAATACGAATGTGAAACTATAGTTATTGTTTTAATGCAAGTGATGAGTGTGTAATTTTGTTTTATGTTTGGCTTGGGTGTTGTATATTAATGTGTATGTATGACTCGGGACCGCAAGGGACGTCAGACCCCTCTTAATAGGTGCAGCTAGTCTACACCCCCCGTGCGGGGCCTATGATGAAGTTCATGTGCACCACTAGTCTAATTAACATGCTTCAATATCGTAAATATCATTCAATATTACAATGTATTGAATAATCTATATATTAAAAGAATTTATGAAAACTTGTGGCAGTCAGTACGGCCATTCTATGCAAGCGATTTCCTTATTTTTTTTTTAAATTGCAGGTAATCATTCACAGATATGTCATCAAACATTACAAATCATGTATCTTTCGCCTTACAAACGTTATAATCAAAATGCAAATTTCTGATGTGTATTCCTTATGGGTTTTTTTTTTTGTATTCTTTGTCCACTTTGCGTTCGTATACCATTCATCCGATTGCTTTTAAATTTTGCATAGTAACACAGGTTAACCCTGGGAAGGTTTTAGGCCATTTACCAAAGTCCTAGGACATTAGGGCTACGCCCCAGTGGCCCTCAAAGTTTCAATGTTAATCTTATGGAAGAAAGATTTCTATAGATTTTATCAAAAACAGCTGATTTTATCAGGGGCACAAAAACAGCTGTTCGTATAAAAAACTTAGCAACACATCATGTTTGTTTACTTTCATTACCATAGCAACATTACTTAGAAAATTTGAAGAGTATTACCTTTTTGAGGTTACATTGACAAACTAAAAACAAACACAAACAAAAATCAACGAAAAATGCTAACTATATTTTAATTCAATTCAAACATTGGTTGTTACAAACCTATTGTATATAAAACAGCTAATTTGGATCAAAAACTGAACATAATTTTAGGGTGGGCCTACAATGAACCAAAACACCAATTGGGCTAATTATTAGAATCAGGTTTTATTATAATTCTTCACAACTACCAGTTTTTTTTAGATTAGGTAAAATTTTCCAACTGCGAGCGAAGCGAAGCAGCCATTTGAGGCCGAAGGCCGAGGAGGGGTTGGGACGCGGAGCGTCCAGGGGCAGAGCCCCTAGTTCATTTTGAAATTATAAAATATTTAATTTGTAATTATTGATTAAATTACTTTCAACTTACAATATCATAGTAAATAAATCATATTAAAGTCAATAAATGCAGTAATTCAGAATATTCGACCAAGCAGGTGAACCGCTATCTTGAGTTGAGCTAATTTCTTATCGCTTCAAACAATTATTTTAAAAATTAGTCTACTCACGAAGACGTTGAATAGCTGCCGACGTGTACGAAATATATAAGTTGAATTTGTTTGCTCCTCAGCCTCCAATCCCGAATCACTCACTCCTTTCCGATCGCAGCTAAAAATTTTGGGCACTTGCACCTCGACTTTACGGCCTCGGATTATCGACTGCGCATTGCGAG
>JAGFPH010001535.1:49396-62973 GCA_018207615.1 Philaenus spumarius | reverse complement strand
TTACGGCCTCGGATTATGGACTGCGCATTGCGAGTTTGCACCTCGACCTTGCGGAATAGGAATTTGGATTCCTTCAATTCGCTTGCATCGAAAAATATTTCTTCGCGAGTTTGTATTCCTGCCCTCTTGCACGTAATCGAAGTTGTCCTACGGTAAAATCTCCATCGTGGATTTTATACGAGTACTTTTATGGTATTCTACGTTTAGATCCATTTTGGGGGAAAAGATGAGCTACAAAGTTGGGTAATAATTTCAGATATTAATTTTTTAGATAAAACACCAAACAAATTTAATTCTAGTACGAATATCTTTAAAAACAATTGACTTCGTGTCAATAAAACAGTTTCTATTTGTCGGATATTTTTGCCTAACAAACTCGTCCGAGTCCCTTCGAAAATCAAGGTGTGCACCAAATTTGGACCAAATCGGAGGTAGCAGCTGTTATAGTACAAACACATATGTGCTACATATACATATACTGTATATAACATTTTGAATGACACCCAAAAACGAGTTCTGGGTACCATGATCCGTGCTCATTAACTATTCAGGATATTAGGTATCACCATAGGCCCTGTTTATGCACTAGCGGTCGACCGCAGCGGCGCGCCGCTCTACTTTTATAAGTGCATTGAGTTAAATGGGTACGTTTATGCAACAAGAAGCGGAGCGGCGAGCCACAGCGGTTCACAGAAACAGAGCGGTGCACTTACAAACCGCAGTTTTTTGCGGTTTCAAAATGCATTGGTTTAAATGGGAGCGTTTATGCACAGCGGCTCACCGCTTCCGCCATGTCAGTGCTGCCAACCTACCCGGTGTTTGATTACATTTTTTATAACACTTTTTCAGACTGACAGGACTGGAGAACAGTTGGCAGCACTGGCTCCCCCACCACAGTGTTTAAAAAACGAGTGGGTAGCCGCCGCGGTCAACCGCTTGACAAAATTGTCAGCGGTCGACCGCGGCGGTTCGCCGCTGCGGTCGACCACTAGTGCATAAACGAGGCCTAAGAGTCATTGAAATAGGTCATTTTTCTTATGCAGATTAAGGAATAAGTGTTCTGTTATAGATTGCCCCACATATAGAGTTTTCGGGCCTATGTTTATGTGATTTTGTTTTCTTATTTTGACCGATAGAACCATTTCCTGAAGTTTGATCCCGTAATTACTTTACACCCTAACTGATATAGCACTTTCATTACTTCAATCAACAAAAATTCTCGAAACATTCGATTACAAGACATTTCAATTCAGGTCGTACTTCATAAAGGTCAAAATAGGCAATTATTAAAGTGTAAAATGTAACAATTATTATACAAATCTCAAATTAAATTTAATTACATTACTGAACTTGTACAACAAACTTAAGTAATATTTAAAACAGCACATTCAAATAGTTTACTGTCCGTTACAAGTAGTTGTTTTGGATCAAGTAGGCCTAGCGGTGTTTCTTCATAGTTTTCTGTATCCATTTTCGCAAGTTGGCGACACTGCTGTAAACTTGAGGAGCGTCTACAACACCGCATGCGTTCTCTCCTATGTAGTATCCGACCAATTTGTTTTTGTAAACTAGCGGCGCTCCTTCGTCGTTCTGTAAATTATGTAAAAGAGATATAAATAAGTAATTTATTAATCTAAGATCAACTTTGATCAACATACAAATAGAAGTTGCAGTGGGTTGCAACACTAAAAACATAGACTGAAAAATATATTAATTTTACAAGGTGTACATTAGAAATTGTGTAGTACTTGAAAATGTGAATAGAAACATTCATTGAGGCTTCATGTTTTAAAATTTAGTAAGTAAATTGAGAGAAGTAGATTTCTCAAGGACATATCTGTACTAACATCATAAAGAGGTAAACTTTGTTTTATTGTTTGTTTGTTTGTATGTAGGGGGTAATCTCTGGCACTACTGAACCGATTGAAAAAATAGTTTTACTAATAAAAAGCTGCACTATCCCTGAGTAACATAGGCTATAATTCATTTCGATAAAAACCTTTTTTTATTTCAATATTTGTAAATTTAGTCGGAAAAAATTCTTAGGTTAAGCCTAGAATGATAAACCAACAAATATTGAATAAAATAACAGATAATATAGCTGTTTGCTCCATTATTTCCATTAACAGCTGATTTAAAATTTGAAGCAATTATTTTTGTATTTCTAGCTGTCACAGATATATTGGTAGACACCAATATTCCCAAAGACTTAAACAATTAAGATAAAAAATAAAACAAATTATAGAAGATTCCAATATTAAAAGCAAGTTAGTTAAGAAGAAATCTTTGCTCTGAACACAGTTAAAAGATTACAAATGATACTATCAACACACGTGTAAACTATAAGGTTACGTTCCCAGACATTTCAATCAAGTCAGCAGCATTAGAACAACTTTCTCTGAAACGACTCATATTACATTTCACATAGCTTTAGCGAACAATGCAGAATATCATGAGAATGGTTTTACAAGAATTTACAAATAGATAAATTAAAAAAAAAAAAATGAAAGGCCAATGGGAGATGAGAATAAAAACTTTAGCCAATAAGAAGACTGTTTTTCAAAAGAACGCGGTAGTAGGAGTGGGACGAGAATGTGAAAATCGAAGTCTTCCTCAAGAAACCGGAGGAGGATTAACACCTAAAAGCTCATCACATAACTAATGCATTTTACCTTAAAATACTAAAATTTAAAATCAGTCATCAAATAAAATCAATCATCAAATAAAATCAATCATCAAGTCAAACTCATCAAGTTAAAATCAGTCATCAATTAATTTCAAACCATGTTTTTTAGGCATTGCAGGGACCAATGGACAAATAGTGTTCAGTGAATGTGCGAATATAAATAAAATAATGTCAATAAAGTGTTAAATAAAATAATAAATAAAATATATAGTATCTGTTTAAAAGTGAGTGAAAGGGGAAATCGCAAATATGTAAGTAAATTAAAAATTTCAATTTATATTAAGACAGATATCGAGGTTAAGCCAATTAAAGAAACGAAATCATATCCAGATAATTAAAGTAAAATCATACACAGATAGTAAGTGGAATAATATAAAATAAATTCATAATTTAAGAGCAACACTAACTAAGCAATTTGGTCGGGTCTTCTTTATAGAGAATTAGCTGCCAAGGATTTTAATAATACCTAATAAGCAATTGAAAGGCCATTCCGATTGAATGTAAAAGGTCAGAAGCTGCTGTTTAGGATAAGGTTTTAAAACAAAGAATTATTTTAACTTAATTAACAAATTTATATTTTCAATAATTTTATACTATATTTTGTTTAGAATATTTTAATAAAAAATAAGTTGTATATATAATAAATATTAAGGAGACTGCATAGTAATTAATTAGTACAGTTTCCATTAACAACATTATACATTAAATATATTAATTATCAAAATATTATGGTGAAGTTAGTTTAGTAAATTCATTAACTTATCATTAATTAAAATTTACAGAAACAGACAAATTTAGAAATTAAACATTAAGGAATTGTATATTAAATTATTTGTACGTTTCTTAAGAACAATTGTCATTGAGTATCATGTTAATTCAATCTTCGTTCAATAAATTCAATAAAAATACTAAACGTTATTAATTTAGAAAAATTGTAGCTATCAAATTAATCATATGTCATGTACAATCTTTTATTATTAATTATACATTTAATTCAAACCATCAAACGTCTCTGAAGTTATTTCAACCAATTATTTGTAAGTCAGACCCCTCAAGCCAAACAAAAATTGATTCGTAAGTCGAATCTGGTGGAGCCCCCAAATAAGACAAACCATACTTGGTTTAAAGATTATAAACCTCTTAAAGTAAACACCCGTAAAATAAAAGAAAACATTACATGGTGAAAACACACCAGAAAAGTAAAAATAATAACCTTACATAGCTTTCAGGTTAGGGTTTTAAAGTGTATGCTGGTGCTTTTAACCGTTATTAAAACTGCTGTTATAAAATATAAGAAATAATTTAATTTGAACATTTAACATTATTTACCATCTTAGTTTTGAAGTTATTATTAATCCTACACCTTTATTATAAGTAAAACATAACATATGTTTTTAGAAGGTTTCATTGGGGGTTGGCGTGCGGAGCACGCAGTGGTCTCCCCTAGTACATAACAATACAACTCGATCAGGTAACTTCCATACAAACTTTGTACTCACTCCATATTAATTGCATATTATTAACATACAAAGTACTTCCCCAAGTTGTTACAAAAAGTACTTAAATTTAAAATAATTAAAAGAAGTTTTGAAATATAAATAATTTTTAAAATGATTGTTGTTTTTCTTATCATTTTAAAATCTCACATCAGCTAATCGAAAATGGTCAGAATTGGTTCAATAAACGTCTATTTAAGATATTAGGCCTACTACTGGTTTCATATACAGATGATTTTTCTCTTCAGATGATTTCGAGCAGGGACGATGCGGAGAGTTTGTAGGATGTGGTCGTGTGATGTAGTAATGAAGTGTGTGGGGGTGTGTTTGTGTGAGAGAGACTAGTACAGTGTCAGAGTACATATTATATAAAAATCTAAATGGATGGAAGTTCTTTAGCTTATCACCAATTCTGAAACATTATATACTTTTTTAAAGTGAATGGTGATGGGCTTGAGTCACACAATAGCGCCATATAAACATTCTTTCCGTTAAATCACCCCGCACTGACCATTGCGCTGCCTTATTAGTGCCATGTTATACTAGCGCTGATAGCGCCGCGTTTTCAACGATCCGTTACGTCGATTAATTGGGTACATGGAGCTACCGGGGGCCATGCTATAACAGCGCTATCAACGCTGGCGAATCTAACCGGCCGTGGAGCGTTGCGCCAACACGGACTGACGCGTTAACGACGCGGCGTTATAAACGCCGAAGCAAATTATACGGAGTGCTGCCAACACGCTTTCGCAGCGCATTTACGGAAGAGGCCACAGTAGTCAGAAGAATCGATTTTGTCCTGGTTCTAGTAGTTATTGTTTATTTAAAAGTGATTATTGTGTACTTCAAAGTGACCAAATATTTGTCACGGAAACATTATTTAAGCTATCGAACAGCAGCCACCTCTATATGACGTTAATTCAAAGGATTATAGCAATACGCAATTTTATTGAAACATTAAGTTAAACTGTCCTGTTGGCACATGATTTAAAAGCACTGGGTGCATACCCCACCGCCTAGACTTCCTCATACACAATTCTTCATATGTTTCTATTATTTGTAATACATCTAGACAGCCTAATTGAATGGTGTCCATTTTGGAAGAGAGTGACGCGGATTTGATAACGCCTCAAAAACGCGGTGTATAACACGGGACCCGCGTTAACGACGGGTTACCAACGTTGCGCTATCATCATACCGTATGAGTTGGGAATTTAACGCCCGGTTTTCAGCGTTATCAACTCGGCGCTGTCAGCCCTCGTAAATCGTCAACTCATGAACCGGACTGCCGGGACTCAAACATCACTGTTAGAAAATCATAATTTCGAAGGGTACGGATCATATTTATTTAAAAAAAGAACGATATTCTTTCGTGATCACATCACGAATTTAATAATAAATGTAAATTTTAATTTATTGAATATCGACTACGTATTCAACGATCGATTAGTTTAAAATTAAATCCACATTAGGTACTAAAAACATTTTTGGGGGGGGGGGGGGGCAGGTCCCGTTCGTCTCCCCCCCTCGTTGGTGTCGGTGCGCCACTGTTTGTATAGGCCTATAAATTAATTAATGTTTGTATATAATTAATGTTAAACCTTTTATTATATACATAACCATTTTCATAATTACTGTTAAACGTTTTTATTAGTTTTTATATGTTTGATTAGGTTCGCGTTTATAATTTTTTTCCCATTTTTACGTTTCACTATTTGTATGTTTGCCCATAGTTTGTTTTTATTTTAGTTTGCGAATTTAACTGCTCCCATAACACTTTTTTTTATTTCTGCGACCTCAGTTAAAACTGGTTGCCCTAGGCTAGACGTTGAAAATAATTTATTCCCCTATGAAAGCTATTATGTGCATTTTTTTTTTAAGTTAACTTTTATGTATGGTACAGTTTGTTTTTATTTTTTAATTTATTATGCATTTAAGAACTTGTTTATAATTTTTATCTGTTTGTATGGGCTGTATATTAGGGTATGAAATACGTATATAAATACAAAATTATTACAAAACTAGGGGAGACCCCTGCGTGCTCCGCACGCCAACCCCCAACGTCACCTTCTAAAAACATAGTTATGTTTTATTTATAATAAAGTTGTATGATTAATAATAACCTCAAAACGAAGATAGTAAATAATGTTAAATGTTCAATTTAAATTATTTCTTATATTTTATAACAGCAGTTATAATAACGGTTAAAAGAACCAGCAAGGCTCAGGTCTACTCTTTAAATTCCTAACCTAAAAGCTAGAAATACAAAAATAATTGCTTCAAATTTTGAAATCAGCTGTTAATGGAAATATTGGAGCAAATAAATAAATATATTATCTCTTATTTTATTCAATTGGTTGCTATGGTAATAAATGTAAATACATGTGTTGGTTTATCATTCTAGACCTAACCTAAGAATTTTTCCGATTAAATTTATAAATATTGAAATAAAAAAAAGGTTTTTATCGAAATGAATTATAGCCTATGTTACTCAGGGATAGTGTAACTTTTTATTAGTAAAACTATTTTTTCAATCGGTTCAGTAGTGCCAGAGATTACCCCCTACATACAAACAAACAAACAAACACACAAACAAACAAACAAACTTTACCTCTTTATAATATTAGTATAGATAATTACTTACTTTGAAAGAAATTTTATTATTTAATTTTAGGTCAGGTTTTTGTGTATGAGAAGGCCTAAGTCTGCCGATTGTTTTAAACTTTTGTTTCGACTCATATTAGGCCTAAATTATAAACATAACAATTTTGTTTAGATGTTTCGCATCATTTACTATCTTGGTTTTGGTTTTGATTCATCCAAACCTTTAACTTAAAAAAATGTATATCTTGTATACGTGGAAGTTGGCGTGCGGGGCACACAGATAACTTCCCAATATTCTAGTGTTTATTGGTTTATGAAATAAGGAATATAAGCAGTTTAAAAAAGGTTGACTATGTGATGGCTTCTGTAAATTATAAAATAAATAATTTAATTTAGATATTTCCTATTAGTTTTAATATGTTGACTTTGAAGTTATGATTAGTAGCATTTTATTTAAAAAAAAGTTGTACAATTTGTGTGGAAGTATCAAAAATATTGGCGTACGAAGCACCCAGTGGCACAATTAGGTGTATCCTAATACTATTGTTAAATTTTAGGCCTACTTTTTAAATTATGTTAATCGGTTTAAAGCTTTTAAATATATAATAATATAAACAACATTTACAAAATCACACATCTTACATCGCATGGTGCAACGTTTTCTTTGTAGGCACACAGCATCCTTTTTGTCAATGGGGGGAATGGAAAATAGTAGTCGTTTTGGCAACTGGCCCTGTTCACTATGTTCACTGTTGCTTCCATAAGTTTGCCCTAAGGGTGAACAGAAAACAAAATATTGCAATTCTGAATTAAGTAATTAACTAAAATGGCAAGGAACATTAAATATTTTTTCTGTTTTTACTTTCAGATAACGTTGTTTTTTTTCACAAAAAATATATAATTAACTTTGTAACATAATTACATCCATGTTTTCATTTTTGAAAATACATTTTCAATTGCTAATTTCATTTCAAAGATGTTCAGAAAATGATGAAACTGTTATTAATGAGAATAAAGATTATAGAAGGAATATAATAATATATATTCTAGTTTTTTTTTTAAATCAATGTGTAAGAAATAATTTATTAAAATTAAGTCATATAGGTCTAGCACAAACTGCCAATGGAATTGACAGTAACACAAAAATTAGTTTTTTCATTACTAAATATTTTTATTTATCCATAGTACGTTAAAACATGAGTGTAGTAAACGAAAAATATTGAACTTTAATTTCACTAAAATATAACTTAATAACTACTGCAAGAAAAGTATTATTTTAATGGATTAAAATTTACCGTGGAAAATAATTGCAAGAAGTTGTATGGACTCAAATGTCTTACATGTAAATGATAATTAATTGTTATTTGACTAGCCAGAAAATGATGTTGCTAAATTTACTGAATTTTCTATATTAAATAGTTATTAAAATTAATGTAATATTACAAATAATTTCACTTATTTAAAACTGCCTAGTTTTAAAAAAGAAACATCCACAAGTGCAAACATGTAAGAAAGTAGACTTGGGGTGTGTGTGTGTGTGTTTTTTTTAACTTCCCGCTAAAAGAAAATTGAAAATTTTCTAAAATCAGGAAGTTATTGGTTTTACCCCGTTTTTCGAAAATCGAGTATTCATCAGATCTCGACGTTTTGAGGTCCTAGGAATCTTCCCTGACCACTCCCGAGAGGGTGTCACCCTGTCTGTATGTATGTGTGTGTGTATGTAAGTATGTGACCCGCTTATAACTTTTGAACGGCTTAACCGATTGGATTCTACCAAACGGCGTTCTAAAGAGTTCTATCAAACCTAGATTTCCTGAAAATTTCAACTAATTCGGACCGGTAGGTTCTGAGAAATTTCGAAAAAACTAAGAAATAAAAAATTTTCAAATCAGGTTGTTTTGGAATAACTTTTAAACAAACGGCTTTACCGATCAATTCCAAACTCTAATCAGCTTTTAACCTTGAAAAGCGACGTCGATCGCTACCAGTCCGGTCAAAATCGGTTAATTCGTTCGTGAGATATCGTGAACGAAAGAAAATAAAAACAAAAGTGTTTTTTCTCAATTTCTCCGAAATTTTTCATCAGAAAAATTTTTGTTGTCGATTCTTTCAATGGACTCGAAAAACTCCATAGATTGCCGCAAATCGCATAAAAATCGGTTGATTCATTCGCGAGATATCGTGAACGAAAGAAAAAAAAAGTGTTTTTCCTCAATTTCTCAGAAAACTTTTCATCTGAAAAATTTTCGTTGTTGATTTTTTTAATGGAATTAAAAAACTGCATCGATTGCCGCAAATCGCATAAAAATCGGTTGATTCATTCAAAAGTTATGGCAGTTCAAAATTTCCAAAAATAGTGTTTGTTGTAATTAAACTTAGCGGGAAGTTACATGGATTGGCTTTAGGGTCAACCGTTTTCCAAATTTTTTTTAACGTTATCAGAGTTATAATAATATATTCAATATTAATTTAAAGTCAATGTATTTAGAAATATATTTTAAAGTACTTATCTATTTATTAAATAAAAACTCCTGTCATTCACGAAAAAACTCTGGCCCTACTGCGCATGCGTCGGGATCGAGGTCACACCTACCCCTAACGCACTATCACAATTAAAGTGCCTCTGTCTAATAAATCGTAATTTCAGTGAGAATATCATAGTATACAATAATTAGTTTGCATTTGCTTTGTAAAAATTAAAAGAAAAAAATGGTTTATACAATGAGATTACGTGGGCAGAATATTGGAAGGTAGTACACAAGCAAGGAAAACTGGGGAGGGTGTCTGGAAGAGTGTACTGGAACCGCTACAAACTAAAGCTATAGATCTGCACATGAAGTGAAAGTCACAGAGACTGACACTTTGTCTCCCCCTCCCTTCAGTATAAAATTGTTCTACTGCACTCCCGTCTGCGCAGACTGCACGTAATCATATGACTATAAACCAGTTTTATAATTTTTAAATGTGAAATCTTTTACTGAAGTAATTACACTGCTCGTTAATAATTAATAGTAAACTCCCGTGAAAAATCGCAGGCAGGTTAATTAGATACACAACAGAACCACGTAATTAAAAAAAAAATTTAAAACAACAGACTTTATCTAGGCCTACCTAACTATGATGACGGGGATTTTAAACTCGGTCATGTTTACAATTATAAGAATTATATAAAACTGTAGGCCTATTTGTTCAAATTTTGTATTTATATACCATATTATATATCTAAATAAAAATAAAAATATTATCTTTTGCTTTTCATTTCATAATGACATATCAAATGAATTAGAATTTATTAATGTTATAATGGAGAAATTAATAATGGAATATGTTTATATGTATTACAAAGATGTACGAATGTTTCCGAAGTTAAACGAATGAGTAACTCATATTAAAATAAACGGTATCAGTTAACTGACACAAACTTTCTCCCAACTTACTGTAGTCAAAATAATATTGTTTTTAATAATTTTATTTACTACTTTTTAGAACAAAACAAAAAAATAATATTCTACCTACGTCAATCGTATAAAAAGATTATTGTCCCAGGCGGGATTCGATCGCCCGACCTTTGAATTACTGGCCGTGTTCGCTACCGTGGTGCTACCCCGTGGGGCCGCCGCCGCGATGCTAGATTGACAACACAAATTTGTTTATTTTTAAACATTTCCCCATAGTTATAAAACGCCGAAGTTTTGATAAAAGCGGGTGGTGTCATTTTGTTTGGCATCTTAAGCACTATAAATACTGAAAATTTGATAAAAATCGTTAGAGCCGTTTTTGAGAAATTTTCATTTTTGTCGTTTTTTATGGGTTTTTTCGGGGTAAATTACCCTTAAAAATTAAAAATTCCAAAAAATGGAAAAAATGCCTGGATATATTAGGGTTTAGTACCTACATACCAAATTTCATGAAAATCGGGCCAATAGTGTCCTCTCTGGTCGTGTATACATACAGAAAGACTGACAGACAGACACCACTCTAAAAACACTTTTTTAGGTTCTGGGAGCACCAAAACAAAAAATTCCACTAATAATATTTTTGGGTTCAGGGAGCACCAACACAGATAATTGCACTACACAATTTTTGGGGGTTCTGGGAGCACCAAAACATATAATTCAACTGAAAATTCAAATTCGAAAATTTTTACGAAAACAATACTTTCTCCATATACTACGTATAGGGTGGAGAAAGTAAAAATCAACTTCACAAAACTTATACTATTGATTGAAGTTGTAAACATTACCCCAAAGTATAATCTATGATAAGGTTTGTTTAAGTATTTACAGATGTTAGGGAAATCAGCTGTTATATTATATTGTTACTCACGTACTTACGAACTATGTACACTCGCTTTTGTAGGAGTTGATTTCCTATACGTTCTTTAAAATGCATGTACGCCAGTCATAATAAATGTATTTTAGAAGTTTCATTACCTTTTGGCCGTCTTCAGTTGCACCCCATCCAGCGATAACTGCAGCAGCTCCGTCTTCGGGTTCTTTGGTTGCCATCTTGATAGGCTTTGTGTTTTTGTTAAACTTTATAGGAGTTGCCGTTTTTACCAGAGCAACGTTATAGTCGTCGCTGTTGTTATACTTGGCTGGGAAAAACACAGACTTCAAACTGATCAGCTGTCCGCCGGAATTCCACCTGGTACTTCCCACTCTGAGGGTCATATCGGAGATATCAACCCTGCGAATGTTTGAGTAAAATTAGTTTTTGTTGCATCTTTTTTAAGTAATAACCTAAAATAAAGCCTGACTATTTTATATAATTTTACAGTGTAATATTAACATAAATTTAACGAAATACTTACTGTATAAGTAAACTAGTAAACCCCCTTGAAAAATCACAGGCAGATTAATTAGAAACACATATGAAATAAATCATTAAAAAAAAAAAACACTAAATTAACAGACTTAACCTAGTCCTACCTACACTGAATGAGATTTTTAACTCGGTAATTGTGTACAATTATTAGGATTATAAAACTATAAGCCTAATTGTTAAAATTTAGTACTTATATACATTATTATATATATAAATAACAAATAAAACATTAACTTGTAATTGATTTCTAACTTCATATTGATAGATCAAATGATTTAGAAGTTATTAATATTATAAGGAAGAAATGATAATGGAATATATACGAAGATGTACGAATGTTTCCGAAGTTAAACGAATGGGAATCTCTTCTTTAAACTTGTACATTAATATATTGATAATAAAAGGTTGTATTTATATTTAATTTATAGCCTTACCTAAAACAAATCTTATAACGTATTATAGCACACATTTGTTATATATAACACATATTTTAAGAAAATCAACTTCACAAGACTTGTATTGATTAATGTTGTAAACATAACCCCAATGTATAATGTATGCTAGATTTTGTTTTAGCAGATAATGGGTGAAATCAGCTGTTATATTATACAAGAAATTATAATGATTTAAATTGTAATATAACCTCAAATTATAATCTATGATGGGTTTGTTTACGTATTACAGATGATGGGTGAAATCAGCTGTTATATAATAAGTTACTCACGTACGTACGGATGTACACTCGCTTTTATAGGAGTTGATGTTTAACATGCTGCCTCATAAAACAAATGTTAACAGTTACCGTTTTAGAAATTGCACGAAATACTCAAAACATTCAATTGCTAATTTCTAGTAAATTGAAATGGAAGTGCTGTATGTATTCAGTAAATCGTCACTTTCGAATATCTAACTAGCTGACCAATGCGAATATTTACTTATTTACGTCGGTTTATAAATAACAGTTTATAATGCTTTGCGTTGATTTAATTTGATTGATCGCATGTAGAATGTAAACAACCTAACAGCTGTCAGGTTAGTTAAACAGATTATTAATAGATGGCGTCTTGCATTAGGCATACGAACTTTCATACGTAAGTTTTCTCGATCAAATTGTTCAACGAAAACATAAATTTTAAGCTATTTAACTATTTTTTGTCAATAAGGGGGAACATTTACATTTTTAAATTATTTATGAATCATTAATTTTGATAAAGAATTAAGTTAGATATGGCGATGCCACAAAAAAAACCTTTTGGAAATAATATATTTTGATTTCATTGGCATTAATAGCAAACGTAAATCTATCTAGACAGGCTACATAGACAGGGTGATTACAAAAGTTTTAGTAATCCCGGATATGATTGTAACTATAGTTGTGAAAATCAAGAAGGCATTAGAGGTGCGTTTTGTTGTTACTTTATATTTATTATTTTGTTTTTGTATAATTAAGTCTACGTATGTTTTTGTGTTACTCTATTGTGAAGCTTTTAATTTGCATTCTGCACCAAACATTTTTGATATGATTCCAGCGTTTTTCAAAGACATCGATCGAATTTCTACTGTAACTGAAATCCAGGTTATTCTCTCTATATAATGTGGTGTGTTTTTAAAAGCGCTTGTTTGACGTCAGTAAATCTTTACCATTCGCAGAGTCTTGATGATAGCGTTGGTTTTTAGTTATGAGAATTTTATAATGTGCAATGTGCTCTGTCAAATAATTCGAGAACATTTTTTAGTTTTAGTGTATAATTATTTTTTTTAATTTAAATTGCATTTCATAGATTCCTTCTTTTTTGTTTACGTAATGGTACTCTATTTTTTGTAATGTAGTGGTGTAGGCACTTTTTGGGTTGCTACTTTTTTTTATTTGTTGGAGAACCGAAACAAGACTGACCTTACAGGGTTCTATTACATTACAGACGAAATAAAACAACAACACAAAATCTCACAACAAATACGTTTAA